>JAQFZM010000240.1:0-42311 GCA_034695785.1 Galumna obvia
AGAGAGAGAGAGAGAGAGAGAGAGAGAGAGAGAGAGAGAGAGAGAGAAATAATTGGATAACTTAAGTGAAAGCCTCTAAAATCACTCATTATTTAATCATTTAATTTGATATAAATAATAATTTTGCGATAATTTTTAAGTTTTTTCGTATAAATTAAGTGAATCAGTGCTCAAATAAAGAAAATAATAATAAAAATAATATTACATAATATGTATATCTTTTAAAAATTAAAGGCCAAACATTGATAGAAAGCTATGAGTGAGAGAAAGAGAGGTTCTCTTTGGGAGGTCAACGAACCCTCAAATTTCAAGTGATGGTACATCGATCTCAAAGCACTGCTTTAAAACTCAATATTGTATGGAGGGTTTAACGACCTGCGGAAGCAAACCTCTCTCTCATAGGCCGTTGACATTGAAAGGTAACAAAACTCTTGTGGTGTTCCTCCACATTGCAATACGTCTATGACTAACACTGAATATAACGCTCATCACAACCATGAACTTGACACAAATCCAACCATTTTTTTCGATTTTCAATTTAATTTTTCATTAAAAAAATATATTTTGTCTAAAATTTTCAATTTATAGATATTTATAAGCGATTTGTTTGATATACTTTTAGTTGAATTTAAAATAAATAATAAATAAAAGGAAAAACTTATTTGTTTTTTGCGGACAATTTATATATAATTTAAATATATTTCTAATAATCTTTTTGTTAGAATCGATGGCAAACTTTTCATTGAAATTCTTAATAAAAATATGTTTTTCTCCAAATAAGTGGTCAAAACTAGAAATACGAGTCACCATTAAGTACTGTCCAAATAACAGTGAAGTTTAGATCAATTTTGCGATATATCAACAAAAATCAATTGCAAACCAATAAAATGAATTTTGCGTTTAAATGAAAGATAAGTTATACGAAAGTATAGTAAATAAATTGAGGAATACCTCATACCTTGAGTTATGTTATTATTTGAGTTCTTATTTCTACTTTTGCCGGTTTTATGGGACTGTGAAGAACTTTCGGCAATTTCTCTTTTTGTCTCATATATGACAGTGACAGGTGTCTGACCATTAGTACGAGCAGTGGCCGACCCCGTCTGCATAGCATTACTGGTGACGAGAGGGGGTGAAGTGGCCAAAGCAGGTGGAGACCCATTCATGGGATTCCTATTTAATGGTGTTATGAGAGCTTGTGATTCAGTACCAGGATATGGTGGTAAAGGACCATACTCTTTTGCCGTAAAGACGGCATCGGGTACTGTGTTTGGGTCATAAATACAGGGCTTTTCATCATATTCTTTCTTAATTGGATCGTAGAAAGAAAGGGAAAAGTCGTTGTCAAATATCTCAGCGCCTAATTTGACTCCACTGTCCGGCGAAGACGTGGAACTTGTGACGGGTGGTAAGACTCCACACGAGCCGTCATCCAGTTTGAATACATCCATCGATCAAAGTCTTGATTACCAAACAAAACGTGGATCGGTTTGTGGACATTAATCACAATTTTAACAAATATTTCGACCAATTATTGAATTTATATTTTCGATCAAAAATTATAAATTCAAAACACAATCGACTGATGAATAACTGAAGAATAGTTTTATATAAAGTCAATAAAAGTCAATGAAAGTAATATCCGATCAAATAGTGGTTCACAAAACAGTGGATCACAAAATAGTTGTTCACAAAACACTTAAAAAGTTTTCTCAAAAATATTGAATAAATTTTCATAAAACAATTTCAATTGAATTTTCAATTTTATAAATCTCTTCATAATTGCAAACAAAACAAACTTTTATTAAAAACCGATAAAATATAAATTCATTTATCGAAATAACTTTTTGCCAAAAATAGAAAAACAATTTATTCGACAAAAAACAAACAAAATTCAAATCTCTATGTATTAGTCCAATAGAGTCGATATTAAGGCACAGGTATCACATCGAAAACGTGTATGAATTGGGAAAAGTCAACACAAATATATTTTTACCTGAGATTTCGGCGCATATTATATGAAATGAATGAACATAACAGAGAAAAACACTCTGTCAGAGAGAACAGGTCAATGTCCCGAACGCTACTAACACTAAGTCTCAAAACGCTAAAGCATTGGCAAAATATGGTATTCACTTGTGAGCCAACCCTCAAATCTGGCCCACCATTAGTATTAGACTTGTTTTCCAAGTTTTTTCTACCTTTCGTTTGGTCTCTCTCTCTCTCTCTCTCTCTCTCTCTCTCTCTCTCTCTCTCTCTCTCTCTCTCTCTCTCTCTCCCTTACTCTCTTACTCTCTCATTTTAAGCAATGGCTGATATACGGAAGCGATTGAAAAGTGAAAAAATGTTTAGTATTTATTCAGATTTAAGGCAAACAGTTATTGCGTTCAAACTGTTATCTCGAATGAGAAATGGGATGAAAATCATGACTTAATATTAAGCAATAAGTAGTGACTCCTTAATAAATAATTGATACGAATCATCGCTTTCATTAAGATTTGTGCGAATCAGTTGTAAAATAAATGTTATAAAACTTCAAAAGAATAAGCTTTAGAGAAGGGAATCATTCCTTTACTTAAAGCGTTGAAAAGTGTTTCGCTTAATCTATGCTTTTCGGGACACCATTTGCATCGATTCGAGAAAAAGAGTGAAAGTATTTCTAAAAAAAATTATAAATCGATAAAAAGAGAGAAAATGAAAGAAAATAGTACTTTGTTTGAAGCAAATTACTGGTCAATTGTGAGAAGAAGTGGTTTCTAATTTGTTTTGTAATAAAAGTTGACATTTTTAGAGCAAACAGTAATTCAATTTAATTCTTAACTGAAACCCAAATCAATGATAGATTACAGACACAGTTCTCCAACAAATAAATTGTTTTTTAATGCCATTTATTATATGTACAGATAATGGACTGCTTCCAGTCTTATGTCGATTAAATCCAAGATATAATTTGTATAATATTTATATTAGAAATATTTAAATCAATTGACAAAAATCTCATTCAAATGATTGCATGCAATGAATATATAAATCAATTCTAAGTCGACACCGAATCCATTCATTTGAATACTTAATTTAATAATATATTTGTTCCCAAATATCGTTAAGTCGTTCAATATTTAGATATTTAGTGATTTATATAAATATTGAATAAGAAATTTATGTTCATTTCAATAAACTTAGGGAAGGGTTTACTCAAATGCTTTTCTTAGTGAAAATAGTCGTACTTTCGTACTGATGGGAGAGTCAGACAATACAGTTATACAAGAATTAGATGAGAACTTTGGCTATAAAATAGAATTTCATTTGAATAAATAGAGTGATAGCACAGGGAGAAAGAGAGGGAGAGAGAGAGAGTGAGTGAGTGAGAGAGAAAGAGAAAAGTGAGAAAAATATTTATGTCAGAGTCAGACCCTTTGTTACGACACTATTATCGAAGATTTTCTCACAGGTTTTAAATATGAGAGAGGGAAAGGTATGGCAACACTTTCGGTCCTTTGGGCCCTTCACCAGACGATCACTTGTTAGCCTCAACTTTTTGGTCCACTTTTGATTCATTACAATGTAATGCATTCGCAAAACATAAAACCGTTTCTCAGAAAATAATAATGAATACAATCCTTAAAAACGGACCCATTTTTTCATAGAATGTCTGTTTGAGTGGTTTTCAATGCCTTCAAGGTCTGGACACAGAAAACTGTTCACCAAAAAAAAGGGAACCTAAATGAATAACAGGACTCAAAGAGAAAATAGTCTAAAAGGGGAAAACGCTTTTAACGATCACATTTGCTTTTTTGCTCAGCTCTTACTTCTAGTGCTTCAAATGAAAAGTCTTTTTATAGACATAACATTTGTATACGATTTTACTGCACTCATAATAGTTCGGCTCTTTTTTTGTGCAAATGTCAGTCACTGACCGGCACTTAATGACTGTCCACATCCAGTGATGATAATTATCTTTATTTTCATGTTTTTATATCTGAAAAACAGATTAAGTTTGAAAAAATTGAAGCGAAAACTTTCTGCAAATAGTGTTTTGTCAATAATTCATCGCTTTTCTCAATTGTATGCATTCTTAAGGAATAATTGAAAATTTTCAACATTTTTTCTCACAGATCTCAAAGTCCTGAAGTAATTCTTTAAGAGATTTCACAGAATTAGTAAAGAATAAAGAGTTAAATCTTATGTCACTAAATATCATATCATTTAAATGACAAATAAATGAATAAAAATATGAATTATTTAAATATTAATAATAAAATTTTAACGAAATTCAACGCTTTTCTCTTTTTTAGATTATAAAACAAAAAGTGAACTTTTTTTGAAAACAAGTGACTAAACTTTCATGTTATTCATGTCTGACATACATATGCATACAAATGCAGTCAATAAATATTCATTAATGAGAACAAGAATTCATAGTATAAAAGTTGAAAAAATACTTATTTAATATTATATAATAATGAGATAAACATTCAAATTAATTGAATTCTTGATTATTTTGATCATTAATTAAGAATAGATGCAATGATTTCCATTGAAATAATGGCAAACATTTGATCTCCTAATCGTTAATCAATGTTTTGTTTGATCACTTCGTATCAAATGTTTCAAAATTAGAAGGAATTAAATATCAAAACATTTAAAAGAATTTTATTTATTTTTAATTTTGTTATTCTTGTTATTTGAACGCAAAATAATTTTTATGCGAAACAAATTCAATGATTTCTTGTGTGAATTTATTTAATTTGCAAATGTTTTCTTTGAGACAAAACATTAAAAAAGAGTTTAGACTTTTCGTATTCAAGTCTTTTGGGAGAGAATAAAAGTAATTAAATGATAGGAAAAGTCTTATTTTGTTTCACTTGAGATATCATTAGATCTGATTAAGCGTTTAAGTGTTTTCGGATCAAATAAAAAACATTAGTTAAAAGATTTTCAAATATTCAATTAGTTTTGTTTTTATTTGTTTACCAAAGAAACAAGAAATGAGTGTATTTTAATTCATTTCATTTTAATTCTATTATTAATGGACTTATTATTGGTTTAATTGAATGTTTATTAGAATTGAATATTTTGTTTATATTGTTTGCCGTAAAAGTCATGTTTTGTAAATCTGTGTATTTATTCAGACAGTAGACCTGTCCCGGGATCTACAGGTGCATACATTTGCACAGCACATGCAGTTTGTGCTCATTTCACTTAATTTTACAGTCGCTCTCCTAATGCTTTTGATTGTATTTCTTTGAAAAGAAAGAGAGAAAAAGAGATATTATGTTAAATGAGAGGGAAATCTCTGGGCTTTTGGGAAAAAATTCAAAAAACTTTTAGTCGAAGGCTTTGCCATTCAATTGAATGACTGGCGGTGACTGTTAGTCTCTATTGTGTCCATTAGTCCCACCTCTATATGTCTGGCCATCATTGAAAAGAGAACGAGTAAACAGTATTTCGGTTTTCAAAAATAGAACTAAATTATGATCGGCTCTAAAAAAGAGAGTTTTCTTTCATTTATTGCCACCGCTTTTACTCATATCACACAACACTTGATCTCAAAAAAATGAATTATTGAAAAACAACTGAAATGAAAAATCGAGAGTTTGTTTCAATGCTTTTACTTTTTTATACGATTGAAGTAAAAGCTTTTTTGCATTTTTATGAAGTCTTACAATATATACATTTCTTGAAATGTTTCTAAACATTTTTTAATACAAATCTTTAAAGAATTTCAATTTATTCCTTCAAAAATTCTATTCAAATGAATAAAAGTCAATAATTTTAAAGCTCTCATTAGAATTGGCTCTAAAACCAAATTAAAGAATTATTCAAAAGATTTGCTAGAATTTAATCAAATATAAGCGAAATAATAATAATAATAATAATAATAATAATTTTTATTATTATTAATTAATAATATAAATATTTTAGTATTAATTAATATTATTTAATCGATTATTATTTTAGTTTATTATTATAATTATTGAAAGGTTATGATAAAAATATAAGCGATTTTGACGAATGAATATTCAATTTTGAAGACTTGTTTTGACAAAAAAAAGTAAATTAGAGAAAAAGTGAAAACTAATGAAAAAAATGGTTTGACCTAAACATTAGAAATTATTTCTCTAATGAATACATTACTTCTAATGAAAAGTAAAACGATTTCAATAGATATTTGACTGAAGTTTATGTAAAGAGTATAGAGTTTTATGTAATGCGGAAATTGGCCGAAGGCTAGACTTAAACACAAATTTCTGAGTCCGAGTTTTCGCAGTAAAAAATAAGTTTTCGCTCAGTTTTACTGCTATTACTTTTTGACTGCAATTCAAACGCAAATTCGGAACAACTTATCTCTCAAATGAAAAAGTTTTGAGGTCTCGATTATGATTATTATCGTTATTATTATTATTATATGCATTTGACTTTAATTTCACTTTTGCATTGTTCTAATTTCATTAAATCAACTGATTTTTAGGACAATTTTCTCAAAATTATTCATTCAAATCAGTCTCCGAACCAATTAAACCAAATTTTTAATGTTGTTTTCATTTGATATTATTTTCAATTTTCACACAAATATTTAAAAATATTTTTCAAATGCTTTCAATACAAAAGAAAAGGATTTCAATTGAATTCAAAATTCAATTTCAATTTTACTTGAATTTTAGGAAAAATCTCAAGAGTCGACAATCGAATACTATTTTTAAAAATCTATAATAATTGAGTCGAGAATATTTTAGTGATTTCTTTTCTAAAAACAACAACATATGAAATGTCGAAACCATTTATAGAATATTCTTTATATAAATCAAAACTCAATTTATTTGAAAACATAATTGTCTTTTGATTTAATTTATTTGTTGTTTAAGAAAAATAAAAGAAAAATAAGACATAATTTAATAAATCATAAGAATATCGAATTAGTTCAGAGGTTCACATCTTATGGTAAAAAATTAATTTTTTCTTTCTGTTAATGTCTGAAAAATAGATTTTTAGTTTTTAGATAAACTACAGCTTATAATTTGAGGAGAGAGTCGTTAAATGTTAAAAATGTTGAGTTAGTTATAACTTATAACTTATAAGTTATAACTCGTAATATAATATCGAAAATCGAGAGGAAAGACTCTAAACTTTAAACTAAATGAAAGGCAAAACCCATTGAAAAAAGGTTTGAATGCAAAACGAAATGCTATACAAACAGTTATAATGGAATGGAAAGTATACCAGAATTTTATTGATTTGCATATTATTTTCACAAATCGAACGGAAACTCAAATGTTATTCAGATGACGAGTGGGAAAATGAATACTGTTTTCAACATAGGATAGGCACTCGATAGGACAGGGCATAGGACAGGGCCGGTGAAAGTGTGCGCACAAACACAAATTCTGAAGACGAAACGCTTTTCAATTTCTCTCCTCTTCTTTTAGTTGACATCCGGTCTAATTCGAGCCCTGTTTTATTTGGTTCTTAATTCGTAGCCGTTTCTCATAACAGTTGTGACCCGTTATGTAAAACTGGACTTATAATCAATAAATCAGGTTTTGAGCCGACATATGTTGTTTGTGGCGCACATATACCACTTAAATCGATTCGGAACTCGACTTTTTGTCATTATTTCAATTTATCTTCTATTCATCAATAGTTTTGAAATTAACTAAAAATTAATCTCTGATTAAACTATTGATAACTCGAACTCTTTTTTAATTATAATTACCTGTAATTAAACCATTGAATGTTAGACTAATTTATTCAATAAATGAATTGAATTTTAATTGAAAATAAAATTTTGAATAAATTCACTCTTTTTTAACTGAACTAAACTTTATCAACAAAAATGATTTTTTTTCTTGCAAAACAAGTCGAGTATTTGCCCCTTAGTGTATCCCTTTAGTTCATTTCTTAAATGACGATATTTTCAAACTTATCGTTTATAATCACATTTAGTCAAAGATCCTGAAAGGGTTTGATTTATTATTTTTTTGTGTGAATATTTTTCAACAATTTATCCGTAATTTTAATAAATTGAATATCGATTTATACCATTAAATAAGTTATAAAGTTTTTTTAATTAAAAAGCGATGAATTAAAAGTAAAAAATTGTTGTCGTCTTTATTATGAATGAAAGAAAAAATTGGCGATTGTTTGCCTTTCAAACAGAGTTTTCATTTGGTAATCAAACAATGCATTAGAGGATAATTAACCTTTCAATTAAAGTTTGGTTAGAGCTCTACTTCTGACGAACAACACATTCAGTACTTTTTTGTGTTAGTTCTGTTAGTGTTAGTGTTGTCCCCGAAAAAAACCTAAAAAATTCACTTTTCAATTGTATGTCATTAGTAGTGAAAGTTATGAAGAGTATATCAAAGATATGAAATGAGGACAAACTTGGCCTCAATTCTAAAGTATTTTACTTCCGATTTGAAAGTGTCGGACAAACCATTCATTTCTATATTTTTTTCTAAATTATTGTAGAAATGATTAAAATCTCTTTTTCAAACTAATTTACCTAATTCAAATTGCAATAATTTTTCATCTAATTTACTTATTTTTCTGACAGTAATGGTAATAAGTTGCATGCTCATAGGATACGAATCTTTATTTTCCCTATACTAATCGATACAAGTATGATCAAGGAAGTATAAAGATCAATACTTTTAAAGAGTAATCAATGAGCATGTTCAATTAATATAATTTTAACAAAACAAATAGTTGTACAAAACTTGATACTTTATAAATGATATCCTGGTCATCTCATTGCATTCAAATAATAACAAATTATCAGTTTTTATGTTTTTGTTTGAAATTATTTAATAAATTTTCTTCACATTGAAGTCAGTAATAATCAGAGCGTTTGAAATAAATCTATAGTAAAGTATATCATTACTAATGAATTGGTTAAACCGTTCAAAACTCAAAACATTTTAATTGCTATTACTTTTAATGAACTCAATAAATATATTAGCTAGCCAAATGTTTTAAATCTAAGCTACTGCATATGTAATAAGCAAATATAATTTTTTTCTAGCTTATTTTAATTTATCCACAAATGGAGATAAGTAGTGACATTTTATGTGACATTTTATACTCATTTGATTATTTGACTCAAAGTTCGCAATAATTAAAAAATTTAATAACTTTTCCTCAGAGTTTGTGTTTAAATTTGTTATAATTGTGTGAAAATTTGCCTAAAATTTGTTCATTTAATGGATAGCTGTACGGAAAGCCCAAACGCGGAACTGACCACAAATAAAATACTAAAATTATTTGAAAATATTTCAAATTCAAAGTTTTCTTTTCAATCGATTCTATGTTTGAAACGAAAATTTAAATAAATTCATGCAATTGTTATAAAGAAATGATTGAAATTTTATTCACTCCAAAGATATTATATCTGATAAAAATCTATTCGTTATTTTGAAGACATTCTCTGATATCAATCTATACGTAAATTATTTCTAAATTATGTTTAGAAATGATTTTTCAGTAAAATTATAGACAAAATTGTAGTATTATATAATATCTCTTCGTTTGTTAACTTTTTCAAATCCATCGGTTGAGGGACTAACTGGACACGACCTCCCATAAAGTTATGCTGGGAAAGGTTGATAAATTAATTATAGAACTCATCATATAGTTATAATTTTGAAGGATTCAATGTATAACTTTTCTAATAGACTAGGTTTGTAGATGACCAAGTTGATATTATTTGAAAAATAAATAAATGTCATATTTTTTATAAATCTTTGGGAAAAAATTAGGAAAAAGTGATAAAAACTTCTTCTAATAAACGGTTTGATTTGATATAACTTTTAAATGTAGTGATTATTAATTTGCCGAAAACTTGTTGTTTATTGTCTTATGATTGAAAGGATTTCTAAAGAAAAAAGGAGTTAATCTGACTATAATTTGTGATTTGCTTGGTCAGTTCCGCGCTGGGGTGTAATTATTGTTATTAAATGGAATAATAATCACATTTTCTCAGAGCTCTAGTTATTACTAATGAAAATTGTAAAGAGTATATCAAAGACAAGAAATGAGGGCAAACTTGGCCTCAATTTCCAAAAGAAAGCTTTATTTCCGATTTGAAGTGGCGGAGAGACCTCTTTTTTATTCACAACAAGTATATTATGCGAGTATTAGTTAAAATACAGTTAACAGATTTATAGCTTGAATATGGGGCCACTGGGAAACTGGGCTCTAATAGAGGGCCGAATATTTGGGTTATGATTTCACTGGCTTTCAATTCAATGTTCTCTCTCTCTCTCTCTCTCTCTCTCTCTCTCTCTCTCTCTCTCTCTCTCTCTCTCTCTCTCTCTCTCCAATAATAAAGATTAGAAGTGGTTATGATTTTTCTCAAACTTAACTCTACTTTACGTTTGATAAAAGAGTTTTAGAGTTTGTCTAAAAGATTGTATTTTTCTTAAGAATAATGAATTTCCTGTCTTTTAAGACAAACTTTTCACTAAAAAACTCTTAACTAATGTTTCTCTCCGTTTCTCTCAGACTAAAAGCATAAGAACTCCTTTTTATTGATGACTTATTCTCGTATTCTCTCGATTAGAGACTAAAAAACACATTTGTTTAAAACTAATTTGTAAAATGATTTTATTTAAAGATAAATATAAGTTCATATATTATACATTTATAATTAAATAGTCTTATTATATATTAGAATCTATTACTTTATAGTTATATATGCATTTATAATACATACACCAATGTATATACGAATGTATATACGAATTGACTTTATTTGATGTTATAATTCGAAATAAATTAGTGGTTATTTAAAGTACTTAACAATATTACCTTACATAAAGTAGGAAAAGGGGTGTCCAAGAGTAGATCTTCACTTCAGATACATTTTATATGCAAATTAA
Organism: Galumna obvia; assembly: GCA_034695785.1. Classification (NCBI taxonomy): domain Eukaryota; kingdom Metazoa; phylum Arthropoda; class Arachnida; order Sarcoptiformes; family Galumnidae; genus Galumna; species Galumna obvia. The sequence goes on from JAQFZM010000240.1 coordinate 10,881, forward strand.
ATGTATTAAATATATAAAATGATTTAAATTTGTCACATGCTCATTTAATGTTAATAATGAGATTTAAATCGTTTAAAATATATATTTTTAATTTAAATTTTTCTCATTAAAAAAAAGAAAGAAAGTCGACAAATAAACATGTGAAACTTTTAATATATCTTGGTAATTATCATAAAAAAATATGAAATAATTGATGTTAGAAAAACTCTTATAAAAAGTGAGAAATAAAATGATTCGTTGGCGACAATATTTAACAAAATTTTGTTTTGAAAATAGATTTAAATTTTGCGAAACAAATCCAAAATAAAATAAATTATAGATTATATTCTAAACCGGAATAACATTTTTTAAATGACTTAATTGGAATTCTGTGGAAAACTAATGAAAAACAATTTTGACAGACATTTGAAATGATATTTAAGCGAAAGTGATTTCGTGGTGGAGTGCAGGTGTACTCCAAAAACAGAGAATTACATTTTGCTAGAATAGAGTCGAAAAATAGGGAGTTTGGCTGAAATGACATGACATGTGTGTATAACTTGAATTTCAAATATGGATTAGTATTTTGTTTGGATTCATTCGAGAGATTATTCTTTCCATTCAGTGGTAGAGTTGGAGTTCGACTCAAAACATTCAAAACTAAAGAAAAGTTTTTGTTATTCAAATGTCAATACATTTGTTAAAAAGAGAGCAAAAATAGTGTAAAACTGTTTGCAGTGCTTTTCACTAAATTTACAAATTTTGTTAAGTTTTGAAAATATTTGTTTTTTCTTTGAGAAAATCAAGAAAAATAGCTGTTCCTATCGCTTGGTTATCATTTAGCCCAGGGCAAAAATGCAGTTAATTAAGGTTACTCTGAGCCAATCTTTGACTATCAATACTTTATTATCACAACTATATAATAATCTAATTAAAATAATTAACAAACATTTCATTACATTTAAACAACTATTTTAACAATTTATGTTTAAAACATTGATTTTTTGGAGACATTTATTTTCCAATAGAAGTCATTAAAATGGTTTTACTCGACTCGAAAGCACTAAAATTTATTCTAAGCTCTAAATCATCTGTCGCTTCATTTGAATTAAGTCTGAAAAAGCAGTCAAGTATTAGTGAAATGTGTGCGGAATCGCAAACAAAAGTTAAGTCAAAACCAGACTCAATGAGACATTTAATACGGAATCTATTGATTTGCAAACTTTCATTCAAAAGGCTTACAAACGATTATAACAAAACTGAGACACAAAAATTGTATTCAAAATGAATTATTTGAATGATTTACTCTTCTTTTATTCGGACAACAGCTGAACATTATTTCTAACCCTTTCCTTCTTTTTTTGTTGGTTTAAGTTTTCAAACCTTTCATTTGAGCGAAAGAAACCCTTTCATTATTATATTCAGCGCTCACTATATGACAAAAATCACTCAAAAGAAATGTTCAAAAAGCCATAAAACCATTGTATGAGTATAGGAACTAAACGCGTGTCTCATTTGACTAAAAACTCTGAACTTACAAACATTTCTTTCCAACAAATGTTATTTTTCAAACAAATTTTTGCACTTACATTAATGTATTTATAAACTAATCTAGGCAAAATAAAATTATAGGTTAATCAATGCTATTATGAATTAAAATAGCATTTATTCGACGAACGGAAAAATTTTATATAATTTTCCTAAAATTAATAAATTATTTATAGAATAGAGTTTCTGTTCAAACATCAAATGAATTCAAATCAAGTGATGAGTTTCATCTCATTTATGAATAACATAGAAAAACTTATTAATGGCTTATCTATGAGAAGAATAAACTAGATCAAATAAGTATAATCAAAACTACACTGTATATTAGATCTTATTAGTGAACATAAGAACAAATTCATTGATTAAATGTAAAAATAATATGAAAACTGCGAACTTTATTCTGCAATAAAAAATTTGGTCCAAAACTTATAATCAGAATCTAATCGATTTTCTTATCCAAAGAATGCATTTAAATACGTTTATAAAAAAAAGAGAGAAACTCCACTAAACTTATGAAAGATTTGAAAATTCAATTATCGACTTTTGAATTGAAGATTGATTTTATTAATGGCTTTCAGAACAGCTCTGGAGTGAGTTTTTTGGAGATTAGGCTCAAGAAATAATCAATCGCTTCGAATGATTGATTGAAGTCCAACAAAACAAAGACTAATTAATTGTAGTGCAGAGAAAACATGTCTTTGATTATACAAAAGGGTTTTACTCAGAGAGAAATAGCGTCTCTCAAAGAGAAATACAATTTTCTAAACGATAAAAGTCATCCCTAACGCCAATCAAAAATCAAAATTGTTTTTCGTTTGTAGTTTAATATAAAAAATACATTTCTATCTTTTAAAATAGATTGAAGTTTATTTCAGTTGAGTCTAATGTCAAATGTTTTAGATATTTATCTCTAAATCTAATGACATTTATTTTGAATGTCTTCGGCTTTATTTCAATTGAAATTTTAGATTCAAAATCCAATCATAAGTTTGAGTCAGAAATAAAAATTAAAAGCAATGTTTGGGGGCTAACATTGGTTTGCATCTAATCTTAGATATCAATTGACTAGAATATTATCACTATTATAGTCAGAAATTTTTAAATCCTTTTTAACGAAACAATTTCTCAATTTTTATTCTTTGTTAACTTTTAACCTTTAAGAAAATTAAATTTCCTTGACAATTCATGGTGAAAAAATAAAATTCAATTATCCAAGATATATTGGAATCTATTCCAAAAAGCTTTTACACAATTCCATACAAATAATTAAAATAGAGTAAAAAACAAAAATTTATTCATTAATTGAAAAAAAGGATAAAAATCAAGAATTTAGTATTGGTTTGATATGAGGGGAAGATTTTCTAAATTTAGATCTGTTTTATCGATTTGTTCATTGGATGCAAAACTGACAATAAAATGTTATCTTTCTCTTGGAATCTATTAATTCTTTTTCTTCTTTTCCTCAATTAAACCTCAAGTGTTGGGAATATTTATATATATTTTCATTAATAGTTGAGTAATGAGGAAGAGATTTGGACAGAAATAAGAAATTTACAGAAGAATTAGCCTTTTTTTAACGCAAAGGATGTTTGAGATGAGACCGAAGAGAACTGTATAAACGGATTGGTTGTTAGGCTCTCCTATGAGAGAGATATTGAAGAGCTTCTACTTTGGGTTCAATGAACTGCATTTATATATTATATATAGAATCTATAGAAACACAGAATATATACATTCTTTAGACAGAAATGTGATATCGATTAATAGAAAACTTAATCATAAATCAAAATCAAATATTCTTTCATCAATTGAGAAGAGTTTTTACGATCGATTGTCACAAATGTCACAAATTTCAGTCAATTATTTATATTTATATACAAAGAATTGAAACAATTTTTCCAAATGTTTTTCCTGATTCTGTCATTTGTTTCGATCGATTCTGTTTTGACTAAAAATAATGATTCTTTAGAGGCATTAGAATAAAGAATTTGTGAAAATTCAAGAATATTCTGTGAAATATGATATTCGAAAAGACTTTTTCAAAGGGAATATATATCGCAATAAGTAAACACATAAGTTATACATAAGTTAAACATAAGTTCAATATTGAAAACCGTAAGAAAAATGATTTCATAGACAAACCTTTTGTTTCCACTTTTAATTGAAGGGCTTTTTTGATCTCATTATTGGCTTTTCGGGAACTACTGCTTCCGGAATTGGACGCTGTATTAGATGTGCTCGAATTGGAAGTTATAAACGATTCTTCATTAAGACTAACAGTTGAAGTAACGATTTGTTCCTCTGATATATTGGCCGAACTGTTAACTGATTTTCGGGAAACCCGTTTTGGTCTAACATTTACTTGAATTGCAGTCATTTTATTATCATTTATTAATATTTTAAGTATTGATAATTCGGTTCAATTGTTTCAATCTATTTATAAGATGTAAATAATGATGAAAAACAAATAAATCAATAGATAAACAAAAGCTTTAATATTTTATGATTACCTGTAAGTGTAATGTGTTTTACAGTGAAGTCTGTTTTACACCAAAATCGATGTTAACATTATGTTTAGGAAATGTATATTTTAGTCATGTTTTGAATTCAATGCACAGAATATTCTAAAGAAATTAAAAACCAATTATGAAAAACAATACTATTATTTAAACGTTTGATTAATGACTGAACATTTTTTTATTTTTTTGAGACATTAAACCAGATTTTACTGATCTCTCGGTTTACATATAAATAGTTTTTTTAAAACAAAAATTCAAATTATAAGTAAAAATTTCTCGAATATCAAATTTCAAAGAAAATAAGCAATTTTTCTCATTCGATGAGATTCTAGTTTAGAGAAGTAATAATTTGATTATATTTTTATTTTCTAATCAAAATTCAGAGGAAAATGAAATGAAATTCATTTAAATAGTTTTGAAGTAAAGAACTAAAACTTATCTAATCTTTTGAATTAATCTTTGACTTAAAACAAAATTAAAATAATTGTTTAGAAAGAAATTAAAGATCTTTAAATGATTAAGTATACCATAATTACTAGAATTACTAAAAATATAGCGATTTAGTACTCACATGATATTAGAGGAATAGTTGAAATGAATAATACTTTTGAAAACAACGAAAAAAATGAGTAAATATTTGTTAGACTCAAAACTATCGTTAGAATCCAATCAGAAATTAGTGGATTCTTATCGGAATTGGTTTGGAATAGGAGTCGATTCGAGTGAAAGCATTAAAGAAGAGATGGATATGATTTGATGAAAATATTATTACTCGTCATTTGGACGCCTCCTTAAAAGTCACATTTGGTTGCGATTCGGAAAACGTGAAAAACTGAGTCCTCGATCCCAAAGATGCGACAGAAATATTGATGTAATGGTTGTATTATACAACTGTACTCTGTTTTGTGTTCACTCACTACTGTTCTATAAGTGAGGACACAAATGCGCAAACGTCTGATTCTTGTGAATGAATGTGTTTTTCATCCTGGTATTTGTCAATATATATGACGATTTTGTCTGATATGATGTGCCGAAACTCAGTTCAATGATTTGTTTCTCTGTATTTCTTTGTTTTTTTATTCGTAAATTATATTACATTTATTTTCAATTCATTTTAAATTATATTTATTTCTCAAAAGATTTAAACTCTTTAGAAGCGAAAGGTTAGAGAATTTTGTGACGGCTTTCTGTAGGTTTAATGTCCGTTTTGTGTCTTTCTCTTTACACAAACTATAATTTGACTAATTATCTGACTTTTAACTATATATATGACCTATGACCAATATATATATATACAATATAACTCGAAATTGATTTTGTTGTTTGTATTCCAAGCCTTTGGAGGTATTTCTTAGGAAAAAAAGCTTAAAATGTAATGATATCAATAATGGACATGATCAATTTCACTGTAAATGTAGATATAAACTGGATTGATGATTATTTCTAGCATTATCAACCTTAGCGTTATCATCAAGGGAAATTAAAGTGAAATCGGAGGCTTTGTATTTAATTTCTCATTAAATCTAATTCGAATGAAAAGAAAAATTGTTTATCAGAACATCTCTAATAATCTCTAATAATCCAATTATTTATCTCAAAAAAATCTTATTTTAGGAAAATTTAGTGTTTTTCAACTTTTGTTAATAATTTTTATTAAAGCATTAATTTTTTTAATGATTTTTTTTTCATTAAAAACTTTAGTCTCTTCTGGGAATTGATTTGAAAGTTAGTTATTAGTTATTAATGTTTAACAAACTCTATATTTACAAAAAAAACGACTACTCTTTACATATGAATTGAATCAATAAATATATTTATGGAAATAATTTTTATCGCAATTTAATTCTCTTTTGTTATATAATCTTTGGTTATATTCATCAAAACTAATCGATTTGATAACAAGTCGTTCACACTTTGAATGTGTTTTAACGCATATTCTGATAGTGATATCAAATGTATTGTGAATTGCGTTGACTCGCAATTTGACTCATTTCATGTCAAATATCAAACCATATGTTGAAGTCTTATACTCTTGAAATCGAATTAAATAAATATCTGTTATATTATTGAAGAAAGAATTCAACCGATTATTCTGTTTATTCTTAGATTAACCTCTTCTTTGAGTGACAAAGAATTTTCGTTCAAACAATACTCCAGAAAATATGTTTCCACATAAAAGCCGAACCATGAGTTCAATGACTGTTACATCCAAAGCAAAGCCTTTAAAATCAATAAAAGCCTAGACTTTAGGCAAAAAAAGTGAAAATTATTTAAATTTCAAATCACGACTTTTGTGACAGAAATCCTTACCATTCGAGTCAACAAACAATTCTTTGAGCGATCAATACTTGCAAGAATATATTTATATTATCCGCAGATAATAGTAAATCAAATTTATATTTCAGAAGAAAACAAATGAATGACTCAAATATTATTTGATAAATAACTTAAAATTACTAAAAACAAAAAACATATAAAACAATAATTAAGTCAAAGATTTGACACAATTTACTAAATTTTAATGAAAATATAATTAAATTTATTGAAATGAACTAATTTTTAAGATATAATTAAATTTATAATTTATATCTTTTTCTTTTTCTCATTTTTATTATATTTGAATTCAAATTTTCTTTTATGACACGACTGTTGACTTAAGTGACAGACATCGCAACGGTTACAATGACTCCACGTCTGTTTAACGCATTTCTTGCATTTATAGCAATGATTATATGGTTTACCATCTCTTGCAGTGCAGTCATTGCATTCAAAACAATGTTTATTATTCTTTGAGATATATTTGAGACAATAATCACAATAATAATAGCCATCGGTTTTTGGTAAAACAATTGATGACAATTCAATGTTTGTGAATATTCTGACCGGAGATCCAAACTTACGTCCGGAAGCGTTTGAATTAAATTTATTGTGATTTCTATAGTCGACCATAAAATCAGAGATTCGAAGAGATGGTAATGAAGTTGTGATTCGTTTTTCATTAAAATATGGAAAGAATAACAAAATGGGAATTATTTCACTTTTTTCTGAAATACGATTACATCTTCGCCAGACTTCACTGATTTGATCAATAGTTTTAGCCATGGCTTCAATAAGACCACCGAATGGCGGATCAATCAAAACAATGATTGAGTCTTTTTCTGAATTTTCAATAAATTTAATAAAACAATTTCGAGCGTTCGGTCCGTCAAACAAATGATTATTAAATAAATTGTATTTAAGAAATTTCTTCGACGAATAAAACTGTTTATATCTGTCGTCGATATCCAATAAAATGCTTTTAATTTTAAGTCTATTCTTCCGACAATCGATATATTCGTGAATTGTTGGACAACCGATAGATATGACAGAATTGAAACCATTTTTCTTAATTATTTCATTAACTATAAAATGTTTCGTTTGTTTTGCAAACAAATATTGGGCGCAAAACTTATTGTCAGTCAAACTATTCAATAATTCCGTCGGTTTTCGTAATATTTTTCTATTTATTTCTGATATTATCCAATGATTCTTATGTCCACTTAATTGTTCTTCAGATAAGATAATTAAAGAACAGTTTTGACAGAATTTTATGTCAGTTTCTGTTATTTGTTTAATACTTTTGTCATAAAAATATTTGTGAGAATTCAATGTAAACAAAGAGATATTCTTCAAATACTTTGCCTTCAGTTTATTTGAAGACTGAATCGTAAGCCATTCCTCTTCAGTCGTAAAGAAAGTACACTGTTTTGTGTTCCGACACGAAGAACACGAGTAAAATCTTTTATTATTGTCTTCTAAAAGAAGAGTTGGTCCGTGACTACAAACCGGATTCAATGATAAATCATTTTCCAAGAGTTTAATTCGACAATTCTTCACAAGAGAAGACTCCTTTTCAACACAATTAGTGGCCATAAAAGTAAAAACAAATAAATGAAAATAAGGATAAAATTAATTAAAAATAAAGACTTTTTTGTTTATTTTAGTTTTGAAAGCATTTAATTCATGCCTTTTATGTTTTGGTTGAAATACTAAAAAAGTCGACAAAACCCTAAAAATCTTCGACCCTTTTTAGGGTTTATTTCTTATCATTTGATCAAAAGTTTAAGTTTTTCACCAAAATTTAGAGGAAAATGTAGTGAAAATAATGAGGAAATAATTCATTAAAATAAATAAATAATACAATAAATTATTTAATTAAATAATTTATCAATAAATTAATGACAATTTAAATGAGTTACGAAAAATTCTCACACAAAATGTCTCAGAGATTATCATAAATAAAAAGATGGCAAAAGTGAGTATTTTATCGATTAAGTATTTTTTTGTCTAAATTTTCTTAATTTTGATCTGATTTTTAATTGTCTTAAGAGTGAGACAAAGATTGGTTTATTGGGTGACAATGACTCCAATCGAAAGATGAGAATAATAGTGAACGGAAAACAACTTATCATTCAAGAGATTTGTTATGATTCAGATGACAGTCCTATTGATTCGGTGAAATGCGATCACAAGAATGTAGATTCAGAGGACAACAATGAGGTATTCTTCGGTTCGTTTCCTATTTATTAAAGTATTGTTATTGTCTTCAGTTGAAGTTAAGCTCTCGTTTTGTTAATTTACATCGAAGTCAGGCCTTAGGTTTGGGTCTTTCAATAAAAGGGGGTTCAGAACATTCACTTCCGATTTTAATCTCAAGAATTGTAAGCGAAGGTCCGGCAGATTTGACAAAACAATTGTTTATCGGCGATGAAATACTTGGAGTCAATGGAAGTAACTTCGATAACAATACTACTCATGAAGAAGCCCTCAAATTATTAAGAGAATCGGGAGATGAGGTCACTTTAAGAGTACGCCATCACATGGCCGCCAATATCTTAAGGAAGAGATGGCGTAGAGACGATAATCAATTTACAGATTTGTCTAACGATAACCCACTTATTAGGAAGTGTTGTTCTAGTCCTGAATGTCCTGAGACTCCAAAAGAAAGAAATATCGAAACCAAAGTCTGTAATAAATGGAAAGAATGTGTTCGAATGGAACTCTTCCTCTCAAGTCTTTCCCAATATGTGTGTTATAGCGACAAATTAAGAGACGCCGGATTTGAAGTCAAAAGTATTGACGGACAATCAGTTGTAGTTCAGTGCGATAGTGAAGAGATTTCGCGTCAATGGTGTCAAACTATCATAAGTGCCACTCAGAACCTCACACTTAATCACGTAATTTCTTCAATATTTTTTTCAAACTTTTAAATGAGTTTTATTTCAGATGAAAACCATTAATAAATCGTTGCCTCAATCGGATCACATCCTTTATATGGGTTGGGTATCGGAGAGTCAGATAATCAATTATCAGCCAAAACAGAACTATAAGTGGTCACAGGAATACCTCATAATAAAAGGCGGTTCCACTTATGTTTTAAAAAGTCCGCCGAAGTCTTTAATAGAGATTGAAAGTCAACTCAATAATCAATTGTTAACGAAATCATTATTTCATTTTAATTGCTATCAATCGGTGTTCCGTTGCGTCAAAAGCAGTGAACAGTTGGATGAAAGACGTAATACTTTTATCATTCAAACAGCAGACAACTCTTCAATCAAATACTTTTCAACTGAAAGCTTAGATGAGTTGACTAAAGTGAAGAATGCTTGGCATCGGGCCAACTACCACTCCGTCACTCAACTCGGTGTAAGTCTTTAAATATCATTTATTTTAGAAAAAATGATTTATTATTTCTTTTTTTGGTTCCAAAGAGTAAAACATTTCCAGTGGTTTGTGACGGAATGTCTGGTTCTCTGACACTGGACTGGCGGTTAGGGTTTTCACTTTATGATCCGTTATTGAAAGAATACAAATGGAATTATAAGTTTCATCAGTTAAAGCACTCCTCAGATGATGGCAGCCGTCAATTGTCATTGACTTTTGTTACTAATCCGAACGATAGTCGTATAACTGAGACTCAACTCTTAGAATGTAATTCATTACAGAATCTCTTGTATTGTATGCACGCCTTCCTCAGCGCTAAAGTCGCTTCAGTCGATCCCAGGTTTTTACAGTCATCTTAAAGTCTAAATAATTATATATAGAATTATAATTTTTATTATTAATATTATTTATAGTATTATTTATATATAAATCTATGATTTAGTGCAACAATTATTTAGTCATCACTTAATTCACATCAAATTATTAAAAGACAAAACGAATGCAAATTAATAATTGTTTTTAATACAAATTAATATTTAATGATATAATGCCTTCGATTAATCATTTACTCATTTCTGGTTTTTAATTAACCAAAGCTTATGACACTATTTGTTATTAATTATTATATTTAATAATTTTTATAAACTGTTGTTATTTTGACATTTTGTATGACATAATTGTGTTATATTTTGTTAGCCTTCGCTAAAGACTTTCTGTTGATTTTAATCAACATTTAATCAGTGGTGCCCTCGAAATGACATAAGATTTGCCTTAATTTTACTTTTATTTAGTCTTTAAGACATATTTTCTCAATAAATAAAAGTTGTGTTCAAATTATTTCTTAATGAATAACTAAAATTCATAACATCTAAACAATAATTAAGTAATTTATTTCTTAATTTTGACATTTTATCGCTTTATATATGTTTTACTGATTTAGAGATTTATTAAAATATGATTTTCTAATTTAAGTCAAATAATTTAAATAAATATAAAAATTTTCAATTATTTATGAAGAGATGAAATTTAAGACCATTTAATGAGTATTTCAATCTTCAGTTCAAATAAATTCATCCGCAGTCCGATAGTTGTCCTGCATTTTAGTAAATTTAGTGACAAATTGTGAGACATAGACTCACCACTTACTTAAACAACGAGGAAGGGTTGGAGCCCAGAGGCCATTAGCACCACAGATAGCGTTTCGCGGCCCAACTAAAGTAAATCCTGAATTACATCTTAAAGAACAGTATTTATTTTGTAAACCCGTAGGACTGCATTGACCCGAAAGTCTTCCATTGAGTCCACGAATTGCTTTACACTCTATTTTATGGACAAAACTATTTTATTAAACCAAAATTCGAAACAAACCAAACATACGTCTGAGACAACGGGCGGGGGTTCCGATCCATTTGCCTCCCGTTGTGCACAACATTGTATTTTTACCATCAATTTGGAAACCTTTTCCACAATCCATAAGACACTTCTGTCCCCGTTTTCCTGGAGAACAGTATTTAATATTTTTAGCGCCATTTGGGAGAGAAAGAGGAGGACATTGAGAAGTCTTTGGAGAACAGATGAAGTTATCAATAGAATCACTCCAAATGCCGTTTTCGCAAATCAAGACTTTCATTTTGGAGGGACCTATAAATCAGTGTTTAATTAAAATTATTTAATTTTTAAATAAAAATACTCGAATCGCAAGAAAGTGTGCATTTCTCTCCATTTTTGCCAGGATTACATTGACCCTCCTTATTTATGCCCTCACCAGTAATAAGTTCTTCACAATTCTTGGGCGCTTCAGTTGTAGTTTGTGTCGAAGGTTGTGTTGGGGGTTCTGTTGGGGGTTCTGTTGGACAAAGAGCTTCTTTATCCCAATTGCCGTCTTCAGAACAAATGAGTTCTAAACGACTTTCATTGAAACAAAGAAGAGTACACTTATCGCCAGCTTTTGCCGAAAGACAAATCCCTTTATAAACAAAAGTAAATTTATGAGAATTGATGGCATTCCTGGTCTTACCTTCTTTATTGTTAACTTCGATATTTGGACACAAAATTGGTGGAGGAGTGGTTGTTGTTGTGGTAGTGGTAGTGGTGGTGGTGGTAGTAGTAGTAGTAGTAGTGGCGGTAGTGGTTGGAAGAGGTGCACAATTTGGGGGGTCTTTTTTATCCCAGGTTCCATCTTCTTTACACAAGAATTCTGAATTACCCTTAAGTTCAAATTCTTTGTCACAAATATAGGTACACTTTTCAGTGCTTTCACCAAGATCACATTTGCCTGATTTAACTCCATTTTTGACATCAGGCAGAGCTGTTCATATAAATGTTGATATTTGTGAAGAGTTGAATGATAGAGCTGAATAACTAACCTGGACATGTTATGAGCTCACAAACTGGCAAAGGATTACTCCATTTCGCCGTTTCATTGCATTGAGTGAAAGCTTCACCTTTTATACCGAACTTTTTATTACATTTGAAATTACAAAGAGAACCCACTTTTCTTGAAGTACAGGACTCTTCATTTATTATCTCTTTTAGAAAAAAGTCATTTGTTTATAAAATTATCTGACCTAGACAATGAGGCAACAAATCTTATAGGTTACTCTAATATTGAATTTTTGATTGAATTAAAAATAAGTTATCTAGATATTCTTCAAATTAAGTTTTCCCGAATAGATCATTAAAGTATTAAAGTATAAGATAAGTTCCTTGGTGAAATTAAGACTTACCCCCATTTTTTATGACTTTATCGGCAATATTTGGACATAAAATTGGAGCCAAAGGCTTACATATAGGAAAAGTGTCGCTATTGTGAGGGATGGCCCACATTGGAGTTACACACATTTCCGGATCAGAAGAAATTGGAAGAATACACTTCAATACATTACTTCCGCTCAAATTATAACCTAAAGTTAAGACATTATATTATTGTTTATTAGTTAAAAATCTATGAATATGTGCTTACCCTTATTGCAAGTTAGTTCACATTTGTCTCCGACATGAGCTTTAGGACAGGCAGATCCGAACTCAATTGGACCAAAAGGTGGACAAATAGCCGGTTGTTTGCACTGAGAAGGAATTGGTTGATCCCATTGTGTGATACCATTTATTTCTACGCAAACTATTTCTGTAGAATTATGTCCGTCGTTGAGATAACAACCCGGATAACAGTGGATAGAACAAACGGATTTCACTTTTACTCGATTATCTGCTGTAGTGACACAATGGCCACTCGTTTTACCAAATCGAGGAACCGGTATATTCTCGCAGTCGGCTAAGGATTTGACAAATATTTGAATCATTTATTCTTTTTAAAAAAATTATTCGTATAATAATTGTCTCAATTTTTTGATTTTAATTTCTGTATTTAATTAAAAGTGGATTTGACTAACGTTTTGGTTGACATTTAGGGAGAGTTCCCTCATAATTCCAGGTCCCGTCTTCTTTGCATAAAATACTGTTAAGAGTGGATGGCGTTAATGTAAATCTGTCCGAACAATTGAATTGACATTTGAATCCGGGTTTTCCAGGATTACAAGTTTCGTCAGAATAAGTGCCATCAGTAGGCTTTTGCAGTGGAGGACAGGTCACTTCAATGCATTGAATGGGTCCATCCCATTGTCCATTCTCTTGACATCTGGCAGTCATTTGTTTTCCATTATTTTGAGGATTTTTATACCCTGGTCCACATTGCCAGGTGCAAACATCATTTTCAACTGCATTCTTACAAACCCCTTGGGTTTGACCCATTTGAGGAGTTATGTCCGGACAGACAGCTTTAACACAAAGGGGTGAAGTGGGTGACCAAATTGGTTTATTACAGACACCATTTGAAGAGACTATAGGGTTGTCGACACACTTCAACACATTATTACCCGAAAGTCGATACCCTTTCGATTCATACATTGATTTATGTATTAATAATAAGTGATTATTAATTAGTAAATACCTGTTAAACAGTTGAGAGTACAGACGCCCCCAACAGGAGTTATCGGACACGACGTTCCGAATTGTATTGAAGTCGGTTCGCAATTTTTAGGTCTCACACATTGAGTCGGTATTTGTCTGTTCCAACCATTATAAGCACTCTGTCCGACACATTTGAGTTCCAGAGTGGGTGAGTTATTGTCAAGGTAACAATTATCATAGCAAAAAATAGTGCAAATCGAACCAATCTTTGCAACACTTCGAATACATTGACCCGATGTTTTACTATACTCTGGAATCGATATACTTTCGCACTGGTCTTAAACCAAGATATAAGTAAAATCTAATTAATTGTTTTAATTCTTTAAATTAAAAACGAATGAAAGTCAAAGCGAGGGTTTTCTAGGATTTTGAAGACATCACATCTATGGACAAAGTCTGTCGATGTTCAAAATCCAAGAGGAGATATACGGAAATGGCCCTTGCAACTACTTGCAACTACTTATTTAGTCTTCACTGCTTATCTTTCATTATTTTAGCAAAAAATCATTTTTAATATTTTCATTAATATTTTGCGGAATTTCTTTATTAGTAGAGATTCGACAATCATTTCATTATATTTAAAGATATTTCTCAGAACTTACTGCTAATGCAATTTGGTAACTGTCCTGACCAGTGTCCATTGCTTAAACAATCCAGATAATTTATATTTGGATTCAATGAATAGCCATGGGCACAATTAAATTGACACCGAGTATTCGGAGGCACAGAATTGCATTGATTGCTGTCCACAAAGTTAACATTATTTCCTGGAATAAGTTGGGGACACCTAATCTCTTGACAAATGGGTACAACAGATGGGTTCCAACCATTTGATGTGCACTCCATTATCGGAGTATTTGGCATAAGATTAAAACCAGAATTACAACTAATACTACACTTTTGGCCGATTCGAGTGTTTTGACACATTTTGTCGGTCTCTTCGGAACCCTTCAAATAACCATTTGTTGGCGTAACTAAAGGGGAACAACCATTCGATGTACAAACAGGTAAAGGAGTTGATTCCCATTCACTGCTACAACTCATTCCATTGTCTGGAAATATACATTCAAAAGTAGCCTTTCCTGATATTTTATAACCTTTTCAATATTGATTCAAAATAGAAGCTTGATAATTTTTTATAACACAAACTTTCAAAATGGATTTTACCTGGGTTGCATGTAAATGTGCACATACTTCCAGCAGGAGTAGGCCCACAAGTATTACCATTAGAAATACTTCTCTGAGGGCAAGGGTTAGGTCTACATGTGCTATTGGCCGGCGGTACCGGTGGGTCCCAACCAGTACTCTTGCACTTAATGACAGAGGGTTCATGAAGAGTACATCCTTGCTTACATGAGAAGACACAATCGAAATCGAGTCCAACGCCTACACATGCTTTTGCGGTAAATCCCCCGCGAGGAGGGTTTACATCCGGACATGACTGGCCTTTGAATTAAAAATTGAATTAACTCTTAATATTGAAATAAATAAATAAAATGTAATACTTTTGACATATTTTGTGGTAAAAATTAAAATTATAATAAAATTGAATTCAAAAATTTTCATTGAATATAAAAAAGCGATGATTTATAAGATTTTGATAACATTTTATTTAATTTAAAAATCTAAGTCACCATAAAATTAATGGATAAAATAAGCGTCAACACATTGTTTATATAAAATACCCTGTCTTTAATCCAAAAGTAAAAACAAATGTTTTATTTGTTCACATTTTCTCAAATGAATTTTATTCCAATTAAAGGCAATACAAAAGAATTCTCTGGAAATATATTTTTAATTTTATTGATTTTATTGAAACTAAATGAGAGAAATTTCCTTAAATTTTAATTATTTGTGAATTTCGTCAGTCATTAAAAGATACTTTTAATGCAATCAATCAATTTAAGCGTTAAAATCAATGGAAAACTTTTTAATTTATTTATCATTTTTATAAAATGTATTTATATTACAATTAAATAATTGTGGGCTCACTTTAAGTCACTTTAAGTTCATTTTGTTCTTCTTTTGACAAAAGTTTTTCATTCGAAGTCTTATGAAATTTAGATAATGTTTTAATCGGAATATATTTAAACTTTGAGTCTAATGTTTGTCCAATATTTTCACATTTTGTATTAACCGGATACTTATTTTCAGGTTCAATTGCTTTATCAACTCTCTGAACAAACCTCTTATCATATAATTGGTCTGATTTAAGAGTCGGAGGGCTTTTCTTTTTAAAATTGATTTGATTTACTTTCGGTGAATTAATTGTTCTCTTTTGAAGATTTTTGTTAAAATTCTTATCCTTTGGTTTTTCACTTAAAAACATAATATTTTCTAAAATATTTTCTTTTTTATCGAAATCTTTTCTTCGATCAATGAAATCAAGTTTTGGGGAAAGTCTTAATTCATTTGACTCTTTAGGTATAGTTTGTGAACACTTCATGAGATCATTAAAAAACTCTTCAGATTTGAGTTCATCGTTGAAACTAACGTCAGAAATGTTTAAGAATTCTTTGTTTTTATTCTTCAAAACAATAAAATTATTTTCATTTCCCAAAAATTCTTTTAAATGTTGTCTTTCTTTTTGATAAATCGAAGGAAAATCTTCTTTAATTAAAGATTCTCCGATACTTTTACTTTCATTAAGCCCTTGATATAAAACCACTAATTTCCTGTTGTCAGCACAAAATATAGGAGTGTCCGCTTCTAAACGTATCCACGAATCAGTCTTTAAGAAAATAATATGAAAAAGTGATTAAAATAAATAAGAATATAAATACATACAAATCTAATTTCATAGTATTGCGGATCGTATTTATGATTAAATTCAGTTAGAATTGGATTTAAGACTTTTGCACTGATTGTCGAGGGCTTAGACTTAACATTAACTGTTAATCCATTCGGAAGTTTCACTTCAAAAGTAATTCTTTGTTCGACACGAATTCGATCGCATTTCAAATTCATTACATCACTGTTTAGATCCAATTCCTTAATTAACAACAATTTCAGTTCAATAATTCATTTTCCATTAAAATCTTTAATTTAAGATTAAAATGTGTTTACCCTTTCAGAGGCCATGGGATAGGCTTCGAATGATGTAAAGTTCAGATTTCGTTTTTTCAAAGTTCTGTCCAATAAATCTCTAATACTTTCAGATTTATATAAATCTAGTTTTTCTTGAGAACCATTAGGAAAGACAACAATTAAGGAACGAATCCTCTCATTTGATGAGATACTAAAATTGTTTAACTTTGGTTTAGAGGCCGACATATTTGATTGAATCCATTGGATTGACTGCATTTGAGTTGATCTCTGCATTCGTTCGCATTTTATTGGATGACATTCAGGCGTTAAAACAATACTTTGATTCTTATCTTTAGATTTAATGATTAGTCTTTTCTTTGGACTTAAATTTCTCAAAATATTTCTTTTAGCGATTTTTCGGTTAATTTCACTCAATTCTAATCTTTTAAGTTTTCTGTACGCGTTTTTCCTATATCTCTCATTAAACACATTCTGTTCCCTATCATTAGTTTGGCTTTTGTTGAGATTTTCAAACAACTTTTCGTGGAATAGACTTTCACTCATATTATTTGAGTAAAAAGACTTCAAAAATCTTTTATAACAATCGGTTTTCATTAATTCGTAGATTTGTTTTTCTGGGATAACAAATAAGTCGGGTTTCGGATCTTCAAGTTGTGATTCGACAGCAATTATTGCTCTGTTGTCCACATTTACGGCCTCTTCAGCGCCGGCTTTCAAATATTTATTATAAATATATTTTGCGCTTTCAATGCGCTAAAAGAAAGTATTAATTTAGATAAACAATGATAATGTATCATGCTATTATCATGCTATTATCATATTATTATCATATAATCGTATATCAAATGTCAAAACCTTATTCTTGTCGACAATTTTTTTGTATTTTTTGCAATTCAACCAAAACTTCAGATTTTCATAACTGTATTCCTTTTTCAAGAATTGCTACAAATATTTGAATTTTTTGTGTGAAAAACTTAAGAATAAGAAAATATAAGACATCTTAAGACAAGACATACCGCAAACAATTTCAAAGCCATTCTGTCGGACAACAGTTTATCGAAATCATGAGTCCATTCGCACAGAAAATTAATATCTTTTGGCAAATCATTGGTTGAAACCATTATTTAATAATTATTTAGAATTGAAATAAAACTAAAACTTTGTAAAAATATAATTCATTTAAAGCCAATTGACGTGAAGTGGTTTTTAAACGATTCTTTTTTAGTGTTTTGCAGTACTTTTGAATTTATTCATTCGGAGTAACCATTGGTTCAAAACTGGTCTATTGAAGAGCAGATGTTAAAAGTGGGTCTCAATGACAGTCAACTCTCTGCCAAAAGTGTCAATGTTTTGACCCGCGAACTGCTTTCCGGCAAAACACTACTACTCTCTCAACGATTTCTATGGATTTCCAGAGCATTGACTACTGTAGACAAGAGACAACTGATGCATATCCTCTGCATTAATCTCTCTCTAAGTTTAATGTCTTTTCATTTTCCCAGACTTTTAGAATTAGTATTCATTGAAAGTAATTTTATGGCCAATGATTTCATAATTAATTATTGGTTTTAAAGATTTGAAAAATACTAACAAAAGAAGAATAAAAAATGAGTGTTCACTACATTTGTGAAAACAATTTAAAACAAATCTTTTGTAATTCTATTTTAATTTATATAAATACACTCAAAGACCGATCATATGAAGTAATTAGGAAATCAAAATTAGTTCAGAACATCATAATTGTAGTTAAAATGTTAAAAAACATAATTTTCAATCATTTATATTCCCTAAAATGTCATATTTTTGCCAAATTTTCAATATTTATATTCCAGATTTTACTCCCAATTTTGGAAGTTTTTATCTCCCGATTCCCGACCGATTTTGACCATGTTACCTCCCGAAAATGTCTATCACTGCTTATGAGTCATAAATTATGATGAATGGCCATGATCAGTGATTTTAACGTCCACTCAAATGCTATACCCATTTCATATATTGTGTGCCCTCATAACTTTATATTTATCTAATCTCCAACATTTTTTATGTAATGTCTTGGCACATTCCATTCTTAAGCTTGTCTTTATATAATTTGTCCTATTCCTGCACATATCTAATCAAGTTGTGACCAAATGATCAAAATATTGATTCATTTAAGTTGACTAGGGGCAAATTCTCATAGTATAGTAGACTGAACTTATGTCACATTATTCTCTACTTTATGGGTCACTTATAAGTTCAGTCTACTGTACTATGAGAATTTGCCCCTAGTCAATTGAAGTCAACCATTAGTGTTGCTACAGCCAAAAGCACCTATCATAGGGGTTGTGAACTTATATGAGTGATATAATATCACCCATAAATAATATATGGATGACTTTGGGTTCAAACAATTGAACTCATGATTTTGGCGATACATTAGTAGTACCCAAAGCTATCACTCAATTTTCATTTTAAACGAATGCAGAAAAACAATACATTGAGTTGTAGTTTGAGTTTTATTACATTAATTCATTACAAATCCCTTAATTACAAGTTTAAACTCTCTATTGTGATGTCTGACCACTCAAACAGAATATTAAAAATGTTTCGCTCAAAGAAATTCAAAGTATTACCGAAATTTTCAAAAATGGCTTCCGAGAAGAATAAACTAAAGGATACTTCAGACAATAGTTTGTCATCGATTTCACGTGAATCTGACCTCAGTTTAGATTCCAAGTCTGAATCATCGACTCTCAATATCATAGATTATGAAGAAGTCAACAAAAATTGCCCCGAATATAATGAAGAGTCTAATGAAGAGTCTAATGAAGAGTCTAATGAAGTATCTAAAGACGAACTTAAAGAAAATATGATCGCAACTGAAGATCTAAAAGAGACTAATATATGGAAGAATTCATTATTCAATCAGATGATGTCTTCACTCATTAAGAATGGTTTCAGTTTTAATGTTATGGTTGTGGGACAGACAGGTGTAGGAAAGTCGACACTCTTGGAATGTTTATTTAATATAAGTCTCACAAATAATCAACAAAAGATTTACAACAAAAAACCTTATGTCGAGAAATTGAGCGCTGATTTGATTGAAAGTAATATTAAAATAAGATTAGATCTGATTGAGTCAAAAGGTTTGGCCGATAGAACCGATTATATTAGTGGAGAAACACTAATTGAGCCAATTGTCGATTATATCGACCAACAGTTTCACACATATCTGACTGAAGAGCAAAAGGTCTTTAGGAAACCATATCTTAGTGACACTCGAATTCATATTTGTTTATATCTGATACCATCAAAAGGCTTACATCCAATCGATTTGTTGGCGATGAAAGAATTGGGAGTTCGGGTCAATTTAGTGCCCGTTATTACAAAAGCTGATACTTTGACGACACAAGAATTACAACAATTGAAAACTCGAGTCATATCTGAAATCAAATCAAATGCCATTAAAATCTATTTCCCAACCGATGAGTCCGATGTCAGTGAACTTAATTCACAAATGAATTCAATGCCTTTTGCTGTCATAACCAGCAAACAAGTGGTTCGCGTCGGCAATCAATTGATCAGAAGTAGACAATACTTATGGGGAAACACTAATGTCTTCGATGAGAATTATAGTGATTTTGTGAAACTCAGAAATTTGATTATTTCCACAAATATGGGAGATCTCAAAGAGAAGACAATACATCACTACGAAAGATACAGACAAATGGCTTTACAAAACACTAATTCATCTGAAATTTAAATCAATAGTTAATGGAATCATAACTAATGAAAACAATTTAAAAAATGCTTTTATTATAATATTTTCATTTCTTTTTTTCTAATTTTCTAATAATTTTAATTTCTTTTATTAAACTTTTATTGTAATTCAAAATTTTGTTTTAAAATAGATTTCAATATTTTTTATTTAACACAAATACTAATAATGTTAGAGATATTTATGTAAAATCTTAAGAAATATGTTTTAAATGTTTTTTAAATGTGTTTTAAATATGTTTAAAATGCTTTAAATAACATAAGCGGCCAATAAATAATACAAATCAGTGCAAAAAATAACGGGAAAAGTATTCTGGAATAGGCGTCGATTTTCATTGGAATATATTCTGGTTTATCAGAGTGAGCAGGTACATCTGTTATCTTCTCTAACCATTTTATTATAAACGAAATAAATTGTGACAAATAATTGTTGTCCACTTCTTTCACCGAATTATGGGTTTCAGTGAAACTCTTATTTAATACCTTTTTGTTGGTCTGAAATACATTGAAATACGGATTGATTTTATCCTAAATTGAAATTATATTATATTTGAATAACATTTATGTCAAAACAAATACCGGAGAAATGATTTGGGATTTGATTTTTGGAACTAAAAGTCTTTGTTTTCGTTTTAATTCTGAATTCTTTCTAAACTTTTGGAGAACATCTTTGGCTCTTCTCTTAATTTCTTCGTTATGTTTCATATGATGATAAACGTGGTCTACAAGAGTGCACTGAACCATCTGTGCGGCCACAAATACCATACACATTATCATCCATTTATCCATTTCCTGATAAAATAATGTCTAAATTATTGATTAAATATTTAGTATTTAAGTGACAGTTATGTATGCGGTCGGAGGTAGTGTTGATCGGACGTCATTGAATTGTGTGACTAAAGCCAAGAGCGCTGTTATTCCAATGGTAACCCTCTCTGATGTTGAGTTGAGTCCCAACCAAAATGTGGTAAATGTTATCAAAACTATAAGAATACTCGGAGTATAGACTCCAAACATCTTATTCGCCAATTTTCGATCGAATTCCATAAATATGACCAAGGTTGAATAAGTATCTTTAATATTTTAAGCAATAATTTAATCAAAACTTATTCTATAATCAGAATATATTAGATTTGATTCTTTTAACTCATATTAACAAAAGTATTGAAGTCTATTGAGTTAACCAATGCTTTAATAAAATTTTTATAAATAATATTAAAAAGTATTTGCATTAATCAATGAATAGTAATCTGTTTAATCAAATAGAAATTTCTTATTTATTTTCAGTCTTTTTATTTTAAACCTTTATTTAAGAGGCTTAAAATTTATCTGTGATTATTGACCTAGTACATGACTATACGCCAAAAATAAATACCATATTTTCGCTGTAATAACATCTGAAACAGTTTTTCATTGAAAACTCTTAATGGACTTCTATTGCATTTGTCATATGATATACAATAAATGTCTTACCGTCGAAGAGTGTTTTATTTGTCTCATTTGTGGTGACTTTGAGTTCGTGTTCCAAAAGTCTTATGTCTGGATTTTCAAGAACACCTTTTTCCCATGATAATTTTACTTTATCCATATTAAAGGCAACTATAATTCAATTGATTATATAAATAATAAAATAATTTATATTAAAATACAGCTTCTCAGTTGAACTTGGCAAATCTGAGAGTCAATGGGTGCGTCTTCAAAGTTCATGGGACAGGACACTGTTGACTCGTATCTGGCGATGTATTCCATTTCACATTCTATATATCATTAATAAACATTTTCAAAATTATATGAATTAACATAACCCTAACCCTAACCCTTACCGTCTCCGCTGAAATAAATCAATAGAAGTGAAGTGTCGACGGCATCCGACTGTTGTTTCATAGTCTTAGAGTTGGCTACCATTATGTCGGGTAACCAAAATAGTGTGAAATATTCGTTATTAACCGTCAATTTGTTTGTTGTGGTAATGTTGTCGAGACTAACATTTCTGTCACTCAAAGATTTCTTATATGTATTGCAGTCGTCTTTATATACCGTCCATTTCATCTTATAATAAAAGTCGAGTCTAAAGTCCTATACATTAGAGTTAAAAATATTTTTTTGTGTCATTCCTTTAATTGATTATAAAATTGTAATTAATTTTAAAGATATAACACAAACCATATTGACGTCAGATATTGAGTTAATGTCATCGATGTAAAATGTCATATTGATGCGAACTGGACCATTTTCTGGTACTTCATTATAAGTAAATTACATGTCAGTTTAAAATGAAATAGTAATGTTTTAGTAAACCATACAAGGTACTCTTTTGATGGATTCTCTATCTTTTGTCAATTCTTCACTACTCGCTTCTAAACACATATTTCCATATAAAAAACAATTTGATCAAGATGAAATGAGAATATTATTACCTGTTTTGTTATCACTTTTCTCATTTTCACCTTTAAATGTATCTTGATACTTTTTGTAAGCCTTTTCCAAATTATTCCAAGATATACATTCCTCTGAAGACTTGATTCCATTTACTATTAGGACTATTATTAAAAATAAACCACAAATGAAATGATTAAACATTTTGTGACAAACATTTCATTAGAGCCCTCTTTTATGTAATACATTTAAATTGATTTAATAAATCAAAATTTTGAAAAATTGAATTCTTAATACAATAAATGTTTCAGAGAAAAGGGAAAGAATATTCTACCCCTAAAAGAAATCAATTCTTCCCTTAATATATATAATAATAATAATGATTTTAATATAAATAAAAGGAAACACTGAATGTAATTAAAATCCAATATTAGAGAATACAAATCATTATTAATATGTTTTGTTTTGCCGTTCATTCAATACAATCTCAATAACCAACTCTTTTATAAAAGTTGTCGGATATCTAATTATGATTTTGCGTGACTAAAGTTTCGTTAATAACAATCTAGTTACAAAATATATAACATTTCTATAGACTTAATGTTTTCGCATGAAATTCAGTTCCACTTTCATATACCTAGATGATTTAGGTTTCACTCTAGTAAAGTAATTTGATAGAATCAAATTGGATTTGAATTATCAAGATTCAATGCTAGTATATTATTTTAATAACTATTACACGTGTAGTGTAGTTGTAGTTATAGTAGTAGTTGTACAAGATACAATCGATTCAATTATAGCTAAAATAATAAAATTTTCGTTTAAAGAAAAGTAATTATTCGATCGTTTTTTAAATAAATAAGTTTGAATACAAACAATTATTATGAGTATATTTAACTTATTAATAATTTTCAAAAATTTTATTCAATTTATTTAATTGTTTTAATTATTAATATTAATTTATTTTGAAATTAAATTAAATATAATTTGTTTCCTAAAAATGTTAACATATTTTGAATAAGAAAACTATTTTTACTCTAATTTTCTAAGAGTAGAGTAGAGGACATTTGGAAAAATTGGAGCTCTACTTAGGATAAAGATATCTAAAAAATTGAGCATAAATTGAACAAGATCAGATCAGATCAGATCAGATCAGATCAATATAAGAAACTATAATAATTTCCTAAAAAGTGTATGAATAAAGTAATGACTATTTTGTCCGTTGAGTAGCGCTTAACTCAATTCTAATGTTTTGTTTGTTTACAAAAACATTGATTTTTCCCTAAATTGAATTAATTTGAAATAAAACCATATTTAGTACTTTACTTTAATAACATTATCTTCAAAACTAATTAATTTCTTTACAATTGATCAGACATTTGATCCATTGGTTCATAATCTGAATCAAATCTGAAGACTTATTGAAAACATTGAAAACAAAAGAAAGTGATTTCGTAATCATTAAAAATCACAGAAAAGACATTTGAATTAATTGAACGAAAGTTTAATTAATTCATTTGTTTTCCAGTTTTGGGTCACTTTTACGCTAAAATCCAATAATAAGATAATGGCCGCCAATCAAAGATCGCGACTCTTTGGAACAGTTCTTCGTTTCAATTCTGACCGCGAATTTAAGTCTTTATTTTGAGCTCAAAATTCGAAGAAAAATACATTTCCTTTCATAAAATCGTAGAGTCTTTTAATTAATACCATTTATTCCTTAATTTTCATAAACTAAATAACTTTTGATCAAATGGTGAGTCAGTTATCTCTTAAGAGTTCTTTAGATACAATTAATCAATAATTAAACGGATTTAGAATCATAACAAGAATTTTGGCAAAACTTCAAACTTTTGTCGACAATCAGAAGTTAACGACAATTTTGTTAACTCTAATGATTCAAATCATTCAAACCATTTAATCCAAGTTTTGGACAATTTTCGTGAGGACTGGAAAAAAGAATTGGAAAACAAAAATCTTAATAATTTAGAGTAAGAATTGTGTCAATCAATTGGTTATTAATTCTTATTTATTTGCAGAGAAGGCGACCATTTATTGACAGACGTAGAGATGAAAGCAATGAATTTATTCAAAGAAGGGGTTCTTTTGGAGCGAAGGGGAAAACTATACGATGCGGTCGCTTTCTATAGAAATGCCACTCATTTGGTTCCCGACATTGAGTTCAAAATGTATCGAATGGAGACTCGGATGCAATCAATGGACGAAAACGCCGTCAGTTCTGGTGTTGAGTCGAATTCTAGTCTTTCTGAAAATACCGCTCAAGACTATGAAGACTTTGACGCCAATGACTGCGACTTAATCTCGAGATTTCTTCGTTTAAATAGCGATGAATTCGGAAATATTTTTATCTGTTCTCCACAACAGTCGACACAACGGACACACTTTTCATCGCTTCCATTCGAAGTAATCCTCAATATTCTTAAATGGGTATTAAGTCAATAAAATTGCTTACATTTAAAACGATTTCATTTAATTTTCAGATCGTCTCAAATGAACTCGACTTAAGATCACTGGAAATATTTGGTTCTGTCTGTCGGGGCTTTTATATCGCATCGCGTAAATATACTCAATATTTTAAGACTCAATTTATACAATTTATTTATCACTCTTTAGGTGATTCTGAATTATGGCGTCTTTCGTGTTATAACACATGGGGTGCCTCCAGTTCTGCCCTAATATCCAATTATGGCAATAATTGGCGACATATGTTTGTAGAGAGGGTTCGACCAAATTTTAATGGCACTTATATTAGTCGCACCACTTATATAAGACAAGGAGAGGCCTCTTTTCAAGACGTGCACTACAGACCCTGTTATTTGGTTGAATATTATAGATATATACGATTCTTTCCAAACGGTTTGCCTTTCGTTAGATTTGAAAATATACTGATTGTTATCTATTTTAAGGTTTAGTCTTAATGCTAACCACTGCTGACGATCCGCAACAAAGTTTGCCATTACTTCGGTATAGAAAACCTAAAAATACAAACGTTTTGGTGGGACACTATCGCATCAATGGTCAAACCATTTCAATAGTCCTCAAACGAGACTACGTTTCAGAGAGCACTCAATTGACGCGAAAGTATAAAAACAAATCGCGTGACAAAAGTCTGTCCACTCAGACATTTGACATATCACTGGACGTAAAGACAGTAAAGAAGCGCCGCAATCATCAGCTCCTATGGAGAAACTATTCTGTGCACTACAAGAAGTCTAACGGACAGGAAAGCGCCACTTCTTTCGATTTGACGCCAAACAGATTCCCTTCTTTTTGGTTCTCTCGAGTCAAAAGTTATGTATCGGAAACCGATTACAAACTGAACTGAATTATTGTTTAAATGTTTGTCACATTCACTAAATTTAACGGAATTTGGTATAACTTTTGAAGGAATTCCTCAAATAAGAGAAAAGTTTATATTTTGCGATAATAATTAGAAAATAGTTTTTGTTTATCTGTGATTTCAATATTCAAATCAAATGATTGAAATGTTTTTTTGTTATTTTTATTGTTTGACGAAATGAAAGATTTGTTTCATAATATCGATGTGTTGTTTAAAATATCTTTAAATCTATTAAATATTACTAAAAATGTTTATTCGACTGTTTGTAACTTAAAGTTGGGTTTTAAATAAAAACACGTTTTAAAAACAAGCTTTAAATTTACTTAATTAGTGAAATATAAGTGTATATAATAACATCACTTAAGAGCACTTATTTTATGCCTCAATTTTAATAATGAGAGAAAAGTTTGACAAAAGTTTATATTTTAGTTAATTAATTGAAAGAATTCTCTGCCATTTATTCGGCGTTTGAACTGAATATTAAATGTGACCTTGAACATTTAATTACAATCCCAGATATAAAAATTCTTTTATTAAATCTATTCATAAACTAATTTCAGTTAAAATACGTATTCATTAGAAACACAAAAAGCAATTGAAATGATAGGCATTGAAGTGAAAACTAATTTATTCAACTGTCAGTGATATTATAGAAAAATTATCCGAATCATTATTACCAATAAATATAGTGAACACATTTCTCTTCCAAAACTAATAACTAAAGGAAATAAATGCGAATTCATTGCAAACAAGAGAATACTCGTCATTGCCTTAACGACACTATAATTAATGATAATTCTGTCCAATAATATCAAAAGTGAGACTAAACTAAAAAAATCCATCTTTTGTTGTGTAACCGATTCTCTTCTTTCACTTCATTTTTCATTTAAAACGACAAAAATATGTTTTTCAGAGCAAACATTGAATTTAAGTGAAATCTTTGTTTTATTCTACAAAATATTAGTAATTATTAATTCAATTTAATTTAAAGAAATTAATTGGAAAAATGGCTATGAGTTGTGGTGGATCTATTATCAAGATCATTTTATTTGTTTTTAATGCCGTTTGGGTCGTGAGTATAATTTATATATTATTTATTTAAACATTGCTTTCAATGAAATAATAGGAAAAAATCTTAAAAACACTTTCATTTAAATAATATTTTACTGAAAAAAATTATAGAAAGAATCAGAAAAAAAACATAAAAGTTTAATGTTCTTATAGTGAATAACAACACCAATAAAAACATATCAGAAGAAAAGATATTAAAGTATTCGTCAGACAATTGAATATTAATACTCAAAAGATAAAAGTATGGAAACACTCAAACAATAGTTAATAAATAAAGTTATCGCATATTTTTATTTCTTAAGTAAATATAATTAATATTAACATTTGTTTGAAGGCTTGCGGAGCGGCTATTATATACTTAGGGGTTCGCGTACTACTCAAATATAACCCAGAAATAGCTGATGTGATTAAAGAAACCCCCAGGTCTGTCTATCTGTCTGTCTGTCTGTCTGTCAGTTTCTTATATAATTTTATAGCTCTAAATATTGAACTAAAACTAAATTTAAAGTTTAATTTAATTAAAATATAGTCATTCGGCGATAGTATTGATAACTGTGGGCGGACTTATTCTTGTCATTAGTTTTCTTGGATGTTGTGGTGCTATTCGAGAGAGTTATTGGATGCTCAACACTGTAATACTAGTGCTATGATTTTCCTCTTAACAAATAAATGTTTTGACAGTACGGCGGACTTATATTCCTTTGTTTGGCGGCACAGGGCGTCGGCGCATATCTGGCCATTAAATATCAATACGATGTCTGTTCTCTTCAAAAGTTTTTCAATATTTTATTTTTAAATTTTGTATTCAATGAAAAAGTTGGAGAAATACGCGGCCGATGGCATCAATTCAGCTCTGGAAGCGTATGACTGGAGTAAACCAGAAAATGACCCTGCCAATAAAGCTATCAATGAATTTCAAAGGCAACTCAAATGTTGTGGTGGTAAAAGTCCCTCGGATTGGGACCATTTTCCCAAATATAATCAAAAAAATGGTTTGCGTCTATTCCTATATTTCTTTAGTAAACTTATAGTGATTATTGTTGAACAGGACTGTATCCGCCCTCTTGTTGTGAAAAACAATCAGATTTAGTGGAGGACAAGAGATGTCCAGTACTTTCAGCTTTTGTAAGAATACTATAATTACAAAAAATCATTTCATAAGATCTGTTTTGAAAATAGAAAAAGGGATGCGTCGAAGCGATGACTGATTATCTTAAACTATACATCGGAAGTTTGGGTCAGAATTTAATTTACATTTAATACTAAATTTTTAAAATTTTCTAAATAATTTACTTCAGGTTATATCGCTATTGGAATTGTTCTTGTTGAATTGCTCATTCTAGTATCTGCCTGTTGTCTGGCCCGAGATGTTCGTGGTCGATACGTCAATTATGCGGCTCCAAAGGGAAGGGCATAAATTTATAGCAGAGAATTGTCATCGAATTATAAATAAGAGGAAATAGTAATACATTTATTGTATTTAAGAATAGCTATTATCGTCTCATAAAATCATTTTCTCATAATTTTTGGCAAATTTTCAAATCATTTTGAAATCAATTCAATGATAGAAAAAGTGTTAAAATGAATTCATTCGTTAACAAAATGTAATTCAAATGATAAATAAACTCAATATTTAATCCATATTTCGTTTTTGTTGCAAATATTGACACAATTTATGATAAATACCTAATTTTATTGTAAAATAGTTTAATGTCTGTGTCGTTGACTCTTTGAATGAGAGGTTCGTTCTGGAGATGAAGAATATCGATGACTTCTGTGTCTGTCTTTATCTCTACTACTTTTATAAGAATGTTTTTCATCAGATCTATATTTGCGATCTCTTTCCCTATTATTGTATTTGTCATTATCTCTATCCCTATGTCTTTCTCTATCCCTTTCTCTTGTCTTTTCTTTGGAACGACTCCGTGATTTGTGAGACCTTTTACTTCGATGTCTGTCTTCATCCGGCGATCGCTTCGATTTACTTCGACTCGTTTTTGGTAACATTAATTGGTAATCATTGTCTTCATAAACATATCCATACTTTTGATCCGTTCCTTTACGTAAAACATTATCTTTAAGCTTAAAATTATCCCTTTGTCTCTCATCGGACTGTTTCTTGTCTTTAAAGTCTTTAACAATTGTGACTCCCTTTCCCTTTCCATACCATTTAATTTTAGAGACGGATTGACTGAAGTCCACGTGAATTCTTCGGTCATCGATGAGGACGTTATCCATTTTAAAGAACGCCTTTTCGCAGTCCTCCTTATTTTCAAACTCAATAAACGCGTACTGAAGGGATTCCTGTGTTTTCTGGTCCCGAATCACTTCACAGCCGACAATATGACCAAATCGGGAAAATATTACTTCTAAGTCGTCCTCTCGAGTCACGGGATTCAGTTTACAGACAAACAATACGTTTTCTGGAGGTCTAATTTCTGCATCAGGAATGTCGCCAATCATTTCCAAGACTAAAGCCCTTTCTTTGGCCTCTTTCTCGCGAATCGATTCTGTAATCTCTTCAATGGTTTTTCCTTCGGTGTCATCAATATCTTCATTGACTCCAATTCGATCAGATTTAAGCATTTCCTCTGACACTTGTGGAGAGTTGGCACCAATTTCCAGACCTTTGAATATAACATAAAAATTAGTTAAATATTATCTTTTGAGGCAAACCTTTTGGATTAGGGAAGGGGTCGTCCAAAATAACGGTATGAGTGATGACAATGTCTTTAAATGGTTTATTTTCTGTATCAGAGATCACTTCATTTAAGAGATCCAATACATCAAAACCTTCGACGACGTGACCAAAAACTGTATGTTTTCCGTCCAAAAAGTCTAAATTATCGGATAATGTAATGAAGAACTGCGAGCCGTGAAGACCCTCTCCGTTATTAACCATTGATAGCATCCCTTTCTTCTTGTGTTTGATCTTTGGTTTGATTTCCATCTCAAAGAATCGGCCGTTTTCTCCATATAAATGATAAAAGAGTGAATCGCCACCACTTCCAGTGCCGGTGGGGTCACCCGATTGGGCGATAAAATTGTTTTGAATTAAATGAAATTTACAGAAATTATAATATTTTAATTGACATAACTTTACAAAATTAAGACAACTTCGGGGCCTCTCTTTTATGAACAGATCCACTGTTATGTCACCGATTGTCGTCTCAATTACCACAGACATTACCACACATTAATTGTATTTTATTTAAGAGAAATGACTTAATTTCGTTTAAATTTAATTACGTTTACAAATGTTTGAATAAATTTCTTAATATTTATATTTAAAATTTATTGAATTTCAAAACAACCAAAAAATTATAGATAATTTACATTTATTTTCATCGGAAGCATTCTATAATGTTTTTCAGTCTATTGTATGCATATAAATAATGTTTTTATAAATATACAATGAAAGCTCTATATATCGAACGTTTTATATCTCGATATAAACATTTTCTCTAAATCTAACTTACAGTGGTTGCGTTTAATCGATTCCGGTGACTTGGTCTAATATCTCCGCAAATATTAATGGAAATAAAATTATTTTTTTACCTCAAATATGGTTTTGCTCTAATTTTATGAAAATAAAAAAATTTCTCAATTACCTAGTAGGCTTTTCTTATAATTTACTATTTTATCAAATGTCCTTATTTTTGACAGATGTTAATTAAAATTAAATTAAAATTAGAAAATACAAGAATTAAAATTAAAATTAGACCAAATTAAAATTTCTATTGATAATTTTTATATACTAGATCAAAAATTAGTCTATGTGTATTTTTTTCAATATTCTAATTTATTTTGGAAAAATCAGCTGGCAAATTTCAAAAATTTGAAAATTCTAATTGATCTAGTTCAAAGGTTTCTTAACCAATTTTGATGAAACGAAATATATTTAATGCAAAATAACAAATAGAATTTGTGTACCAAGGTTCATTAAAAAATCTATTTTGATTCAAAAATTATTAACTATAAAGCAGGGATGGCTATTCCGGAATACCCCCCCCCCTACGAGTTTGGAACCCTTAACATTAGCGTCTATGGACAGATACTAGATATGTTGGGACTTTTTTGGTCTAGGGGGGTATTTTGCCAAAA
>JAQFZM010000241.1:0-42303 GCA_034695785.1 Galumna obvia
TTACTTTTTCAGACATTATTGATAGTCATCGGTCAGTACTTTTTCAATATAATAGAGTTTTGACCATGATACAACGTTTTATTAAATAATAGCAAGAGTGATTCATTTTCAATACAACTAATTATAGTCCGTCCATTTCTAAAAGGAAAGCAATGCTGAATTTAAAGGGAAGCTATAATACAGATTTGTACTATTGTAGTGACGTCAATTTCTGCAATTCTTTCCTTTTAGAAATGGACGGACTCTATTAAAGGGTTTACTTTTTAATGAACTAGGTAATGATATATAAAAGAAGTAGAAAAAGGGCACCCAATTCCTATTGCTAGATATAACTTATATAAGTAACAAGGTAAAAATATAAGCTTGTTTTAATATAGTAAACATTAATTTATTCATGGTAGCCTAATATAAACATATAAAATTAGCATGTTCAATCAATTACATATCATAGGTAAGGTTAGAATTTTACTCATATTCTATTCACAAATACTTTGTATGTAATTAAACTTTAAGACCCAGAATTTCGGGTAAAGGAATGGTCAATGAATGGTCGCACAAATTTTTGACACATTTTTGTTTTATGGACCAAATGATGCATTTATTGATATATTTTTTTTCTTTAATTTAAGAGATTCTACTTTACTATATATAGACTTATTATTAAGAGTATTCTGAATAGTTTTATTAAATTCATTCAATTTAACTTTGTTTTATGTAATGATTATTGTACCTTGTTCTATTTATCACAATTAAAGTTTAATAAGTTTATTCAATTTATAAATTATAAGTTAAAACATTTGAGATTTCATTTAATTTTCAAAACTAAAAACATTTTTATTTGTTTTAAAAATTTTCTGATACAACAAACAATGCTTATACTCTAATCTAATTTTGATGGCTTTTAACGAGAACTGACTGTAGATTTAATGTCAATACAAAAGTCATGTGAAAAACAACTCCTTTTGATGAAAACATTTGATAAAAATAAACGCAAATAAATGAAAAATAATTAAAAAATTAAATTGAATTTAAACAAAATGTTTATATAATGTTATTCAATGCTTTGATTGCAAATTAATTTAGAGTTCATTTGTATTTAAATATACATTTAAAGTTATTTTTTGTTAAACACATATCCAATGCCTGAGTTGTGTCCGAATGGGTTCTCATTTATCTAATATTTCTGTGAATTCAATCGGAAGGGAAAGAGTTATGTCCGACAACGAGACCAGTGCTGAAGTACCGAATGATGAGTCGGTCAGTGACTCAGAGATCGATCCCGACCTCAACACAATCCTAAGAGATTTGATTCGAAGGTTTGTTTGATTTGTGGCACAAATAATAATAAACACAATTGGCTTCAAATAGAGGTCACATCAGAATACTTAGATCTTCGAGTTCTGACAACGACGAAGACTCCGATACAACCGATGACTCCGGATATGTCTATCGTTCGCACTCTTCTCGAAGACTAACGTCTCCAAAATGTAAGACATATTTGAATCCAATATTTTAATGAATTTGTTTCTGAAGTGAGTGTCGAAAATCCGGACACTTCTGTAATCGACAGAAGCGATCTTAAACTTATTCTGAGTTCACAGATAGGATTTTCATCGGATAAACCGTTGCCATCGATTCCTAAATTACTATATAATCGTGAGATAGGATTTAATTATGAAGAAAAGGGACACTATTTTAAAGCTGCCTCTGGTTTGAGTCAAAGATGTCAGTTCTCAGATAATTTCTTACCGAATAAAATGATTACAAAAGAAGAATATCCGAGTAAAGGTCTGTTTATATATTACTTTAAATTTTAGGAAATTTTAAATATTTATCGTATGGACAGCTTTTTGTGGTTTTTATTCAAAAAGTGGTGATTTGTTTCTAAGCGCGTGTCAGGACACTAACATCAGGATATATGACACCCGATGCGATCGTTTCAAACTCTTTAAGACTGTGTGGGCGCGAGACGTTGGATGGAGTGTCCTCGACACTGATTTTAGGTATTATCTCTATCTTTAAACTGAAACTAATTTTTTTTGAATGAGTAGTCCCGACGGCCGACACTTCATATATTCGAGTTGGTCTGAATGCAGTCAGTATTGAAATGTCGACAAAAGCAATGACTTTAGAACTCTTGGTCATATCTAATGATAAGGGGCAATTATTGAAACTCAGTTTTATCCCATTTAATCTACTCTTAGTATCAATTATTTAGAGTCAGAATTCAATATATTATTCTCTTTTAATATAATTTTATTCTATTCTTTAAGACTTTCTAACATTTGTTGTCAATTAGTTTTTCCATTGATTTACTTAATTGATGTGAAATACAATTCTATTAAGAAGTCATTGCTTTTGATGTTCATAAAAATGATCCTTTGATTAATTATAATGAATATTAATTATAGTTCACATCTGCAATATATATGGAGAGACGGAAAGCCATGAAGCGCTCTCTTTGTCTCCTGAAGACCGACGTTTCTGTATATTTTCTTTACGTTTCTCTCAGGACGGGTCTGAAATATTAGGCGGCGCTAATGATGAGTGCCTTTATGTTTATAATCGAGAGCACAAAAAGCGTGTTCTTAAAATCCGTTGTCACGAGGATGACGTCAATTCCGTTGCTTTTGCCGACTCGAGTTCGCAAATTCTGTTCAGTGCAGGCGATGACGGCCTCTGCAAAGTATTGCCATATTTTTCATTCAAATAAGTTAATCCTTAAACTTAAGGTTTGGGACAGAAGAACATTAAATGAATCGAATCCAAAGCCTGTGGGAGTGCTGTCCGGTCACGTCGATGGCATTACTTATATTGACTCAAAAGGAGACGGACGTCATCTGATAACAAATAGTAAGGATCAGACAATCAAACTCTGGGATATGCGATGCTTTTCACCACAAATTGGTTTTGAGGCGACGCGAAAGGCTGTTTCCAAACAAAATTGGGACTATCGGTGGCAGGCAATCCCTCGTAAATGTAACGATTGGTTATTCATTAAATATTATTTAATATTTTTTTCTTTTGAAGTATTTTCAAATCGAAAGAAGATCGAAGGCGACACTTCTCTTATGACATATATGGGACACTCTGTCCTCCAAACACTTATTCGGTTAATATTTTCAGTTTTTTTATTAAATTTATTTATATTTTGTAATTTGCGAACAGTTGTCACTTTTCCCCGGAATGGAGTACAGGTCAGCGCTATATCTATACGGGCTGTTCTTCGGGAAAAATTGTTATTTATGATATTCTGAGCGGAAAAATTGTTAAGACTCTTAGTGGACATCGAGGATGTGTTAGAGGTATAATTTTTCAATTATTTTAAAGTTTGAAGTTTTTAACAATTTTTAAAAATTGAGACGTTTCGTGGCACCCGACACAAACCACACTAATTAGTTCGAGTGTAAGTTTTATTGGAAAATATAATTGATTTATAATATAACATATGATTAGTGGGACGGAAGTCTTATTAAATGGATTTATGTCGACGAAAACTCACTCTACAGTGAAAGTGATTTAGAATCTGAAAGTCTTCCGAAGAGACGCTCCGAAAGATTGGCTGAAAAACGAAAGAGAATCGAAACTATAGAATGTGTCGAATAGTTTATTGAATTTTAAATTCAAATCATTGGAATGAATACAATAATTGAAAAAATCTTTTTATTAGTTTTTTGTTCCAAAATTTTATAATTTTATGTAAATTATGTAAATTTTTTAATGAAATCAATACGAAGTACTTATGGTTTATAATATGATTAAAATTTTAAAGTGATTTTTAAAATGTTTTTAAAAACTGTTTTCAATTTCCCAAATGTTCGACAATTGCGTCGATTGACTTCGAGTCCTTTTCAGTGGATTCTTCGTCGGGTTTAGAAGTGACAGAACTAAACGCCGGCACAGAATTAAAACGTCTTAATATTGAGTTCATTTCGTTGATCTCTTGGTTTGAATTTTTCAACGAATCTTCTCTTTTTGGTGAACCCAATCGACTCATTTTGAAAAAATTACAGAATTCTTGTAAATCTTTGTCGGCGTCGATATATAATAAGTTTTTATATGATTTAGTCAACGCTTCGATTGCTTTTGAATGGAATAAGAGCTCACTTTTGGTAAATTCCAAGAAAAGTCTCTAAATTAAGAAAAAGTTGTAATAAGTTTTATTCGTTGAATTTGAAAGTAAAGATACCTTTAAGTCGCAAATCTTTTTTACTTCAAATTTTTGAATCTGAAATTCATAAGCAGTTAAAGCGGTCGGCATTTCATTCAAACTATTGCTCCGAAATAGATCTTTGTTTCGATTATCTTTTGACAATTCCTTATCTCTGGCACTGGAATTGATTTTTAATTCCTCCTGAATTGAAACAAATCAAATGCAAAGAAAGTTTTAAAAGATATTTGAATATAACTTACTTTTGCTCTTTTAGTGAGTTCTCCATAAATACTCAAATCATTGATAACTTTTTCTTCGATGTGTTTGACCTCAAATAAAAATAATAAATATATCGAAGACTTAATTAATGGTTAAGATGTACTTGCTCATCTCTATAGTCTTGTATGGCATTCAAACAATTGGCCCAGTTGCTCATACCTTGTTTTAGACTAAGAACAAAAATTAAAAGACAATTTCCAAGCAAAGCAAGTACATTTCTATTTTGATTAAATATCTTATAAAAAGCTTATATCATATTAAGCTCTGAACCAAAATTTAGCATGATAAGTTAGTTATTTGGAAATTAATTGGACTCAAAGACCAGTCTTATGAATACTGATGTAATGAAGTATAAATTGTAACCGAAATCTATTAAAACAATGAATTTTAATGACAGATAGTATGAACTGATGTTTAATAAGTTAATACTATTTTTGATTTCCGGATCACTTCTTTGAATGTATATAAATTATTTGTGTTTAATGTTAGTATCAAGGTAAGCTTAATAACTTAAAAATTACTTTAAAATTTTGTTAAATTTTGATTAATTTTAATTGTAAAACAGGGAATTAGGGGTTTATAGAATATCCTCTAAACTCAATAATAATTGAGAATACAAAAGGAGTTAGAATGTAATATTACTAATATGTTGGCACATCCTTACAGTACAGTTACACACCTCTGAAGATGATTTTTTTTTTCATTTTTAAGCCTAATTTTATTCAATAATGAATATTAAATGACTTAATATTTATAAAATTCCAATAATTTAAAGAAAGTTTAAATCAATAATTAATAAAAGAAATACAGAATTGAAACCTGGTCTCAATATTTTCAGTTTCGCAGAACTTTTGAATGTTTAAGACCAGGGCGTCGGCCATATCTCGGGTTTTGGCGATTTTAGTGGTGTAACCACTTATTGATGAGTGAATATCGAGTAAATTCTTTTCCAAAGACTCGATTCGATACATAAGATGACGAGTTTGAGATTCATTGCTATTATAAGTTAAGTCAAAATTAATAGGAAGACAAAAATAAATAAAAATTAGTGTTTTCTAAATGAAAGTATCCTGGTTACTTTCAAAATAAATTCAATAATATCGAATATATATATAAATTAATAATTACTCGTTTGAAAACAAAATCATTGAAGAATTCATTTTGTCTTCAGTTTAAGATTATTTCCAAAAAAATCCTAATTTTATAACAAAAAGAGACAAAAGAGCCTAAACTTTGTTTTGATATTTGTATTAACCATTACTATAGAAACTAAAGAATTGTTCAGAATTTTAACGAAATTCTAATTAAATACAATAAAAAACAATTAATTGAATAATTGAATGCTTTTTACAATATTTTCTTTATTAAATAAAAAAGATTCGAAGGCTTTGATTTGATGATAGGATGAGACGATAATAAATAATTTATTCCAAAACTAATTATTGAAAAGTTGTTCAGAAACTTGTATTGACTTCAATCCCATTTTGAAACTAAGAGACGGTGAGCTTCAAACTAGGTTTGGATCGCAGACCGATAATTGATTGTTTGCAACCAATTTGACCCCTATATCACTACATATCACTCCATTTGTTTGTGTTAACCGCCGGCAGTCAAATGGTCTTAAGTTAAGACTTAACTCACTTAACTTCACTGGAATACTCTTTGTTAATATTAAGCCAATCATAAGTATAATAACTAAAGTCACGTAAACAAATGGCTTTTTTTTAAAGGAGAGCAGAGTTCATACCTCAGCCTTAAAATACCTTATCTTTGAATTAAAATAAGTCCACTATTTGTTACTAAATCTTATAAAAAAAGTGATATAAGTCTCCAAAAAAGGATATAATGGAGTAAAACGAGGAAATTCTTTCATCTGATCAGAAAAGTTAACAAAATATACTTTTTCTTAAGACTTAAAAGAGATAATGAATTTTGTTTTTCACATTTTTCTAATTTTTCGGAACAAAACTTGAAATATATTTAAATGAATTTAAATTCAATTTATAGTTCGTCTCAATATTTGTTATTATTATTGATTTTTGATTAAATTTAGTGAAAAATTTCGATTTTGTCACAAATTGTCACAAATTGTCACAAAACTATTGGTTTTCATAAGTAATAAAAAATGAGTTCAGAAAAGATGAATAGAGAGGTTTCGGTCGAAAGTTTATTTTGTTTCAACATTTATAACATAATTACAAAAGTCTTAAATTTGATAAAACATAAGCCGTAATCTTAATTAATTTATGCTTTAATTATAAATTTTTATTCAAAACTACAATAATTGATAAACCGATCCCTAATTTAATATATTTATCATTAACTTTAAGGCAATGTATGTCTCAAAAACATTATTTAGGCCTCCAATCATTCACTAATGGCTTTACTGACTTTTCGGCCATAAAATGATCGAAACTGATATAACTTGTGATCAAAAACCACTTCAAATCTAACGATAGTCAGTAAAGCATTTGTTTAACTCTATTTAAAGTCAATTTTCCCAAATATAGTAAATTTTTATGAAATATTGATTTTAAAAATAATTTATAACATATTTGAGCGCAAAAATAATATAAACATTAATAAAATAGGACTTTAAATGATATACAAAAATAGATAATGAGATCTAACAGAGATTGCACTCAACTCAGCCATCATTTCATTTGAGTTTATAATTGAATTCAGTTTCAATTATAACTTCGTTTATAAATACAAACAAATTTGTAAAAAAAATTCATTTAAATGACAATTGGTTTACAATTCATTCATTTTAGAATAAATGGTTAAATTGAATTGATTTTTGAATATATTATTATTAACAAGCTCATTTGAACAAAAAGGCCAAAAACTGGTCACTAATTGTTTTATTAAAGGATTATTAACCAAAAATTAATGGTTTAAATGATATTTCGATGCAATTGTTTGACATTTAAATTATCAGAAAATATGAAATAAAAGCAATTATGGGATAAGTTTGGCGTCAATTGAGGCAACTCTCGTCAGACTAACCAATGGTTACATCATATATATATAATATGTATAATATTTATATTTATATAAATATAAGTGATTTACAATTGATTTGACAACAGATTCTCATAAAATGTCAGACAAATGAAATTTTTTCGGAGTCATTAACAGAAAATAGAAGACAAATTGGTTTTAAAAAGTTTGATATTAAGAGATATCACAGCTTAAAGACAATCAACTTTTGAGAAACAATTATCATTAAAAGGGAGATAATATACAGATTGGCTAACATTTGTCTGTTAAGTCATTCTGTTTTTTAAGTTAATCATCAAATTTAAGCACAATTTAGAACACAGTCAGAGTCAGAAGTTTGGAATGAATAGTGAGTCCAAAAATATATCCAATTTATGATTACTTTGAAGGCGGAGTAAAATTTAACACTTATTTAAGAAAAGACAACAGATTTATATAAATAATCCAAAAATGAAAACTTTAACATTTAGTCCAGAAAATAGACGTCCAACTGATCGGAAAATGATATAAATAAATATATTTATCGCTAAAATAGTCAACGGTTTCCACATATCATATCATTTTTGAATCCCATTTAAAATGTTCTAAAAGTTTCTCTAATCATAATTAATAATATAATAGTAATAATAATAATAATAATACTAACGAAGAATTGAATTGAAAAATAATAAATGAGATCAAAACGAATCTCATTTTATGAGGCGTTTGAAGGCTCTGATAGCTCTGATTCAATAGCATCAGGAGCTGAGTGTCTTCTGTTTCGGTTCACTGTTTTGACAGCTTCTGTCGGTTCTGAATCTGATGAACTCATTGGCACATTATCTGAAGCATTTGATGTATCGGACACTTCTTTTTTGAGCGAAATGGTCTCGGATTTAGTCACTAAAAGCTCTTTCGTTTCCACTTTTTTGTTGTCAGAAATGGCATCAGTTGTAGTCACTGTCGATGAGGTTGGGCTACACTTAACTAATGAGAGCGGAGACTCTATTAGACTATTTGTCTTATGATTTAATATCGGTTTCGGTTTAGGAGTGTTTCTATTGGTTAATCCCGTCGTCGCTATTTTGTTCGTCATTTTGTTATTTTTTTGTGTGCTTTGAGTCAAATTTGATGTCGAACTCATTCTCGGAGTTAATGAAACACAATTATCTCCGATTCTGAGTCTTCGGCACTTCAGACCATATCGTAATTGTGACCTCTCGGGAGCAAAAGAAGACCAACCCTTATGAAAGACGAAGAATGGGTGTTCAACGGGTGCCTCAACAGTGACGGGCACTTTTCCGCGACCAACACTAAAACTGAGCAAAACTGAACAACTTTTTATCTTTTCCTCTATTTTGATGACTTCACTACAATCTGCGCACAGATCTGGACTATCGGATGCGCTTTCAATGAAATCTTGAGTCGACATCTCCTCCACTCGTTTAACGTTTCCGTTTCCCAATTGAATGATAGATCCCTTTTGGAAGTAAACCGGATATTGTAAGCGGTTGTGACCTTCAATTGGCAAACAATTTTCATTTGGAACCAAATAATGAGAGTCTTCTACTGGAGTGCTTCCAGTATTAAGACTGGGAAGTGATTTAAAAGAGGAGGTTTGTGGCACTGATTTCCTTCTTTGATGAACGAATGGCGAAATATTGTGGCAGTTATTCGGTTCGACAATCGATTCATTCGAATAACAATTGATGTCGGAATCACTTATTCTTTTAAGAAAATCCTGTCGACGAACTACAGGAATGGGCGGCGCAGAGAGTGGGGCCGACTGGACGGCCATAGGATCTGATTTGTTTGGCTCTAAAATACTGATATTTGGAGGTTTAAGAATGCGATGCTTACGACTGCCTTCTTTACCGAACGGAAGTTTATACAAATTTTTTTCAGTGTTATTGAGTTCAGGACTCGACGGAGACTTTCGTTTAATGCCAGTCGACTCATTTGGACCACTTCTGGCGGTGATGTCATTGTGACAATCGATTGAATCTTTCATCGAACGCATCATTGACTTAGTCTGAGGTTCAGTGGTTTCTGAACTGATGGGAGGGCTAGAAAACGGACCAGAGCTTAGCAGTGATGAGGAATCGGATGAATGCAATGATGGCGATCGAGAACTAGTGCTGAGACCGGATTGAGATGTGATTGAGCTCGAGTTGGCTGACATTATGGAGTTGTGTGAGTTCTGATGATACGAATCAATAGTACCCGTCGAATATGTTTGGGGTCGAGTGTTGGCAACACTCAACTGATTTGGCACTAGAAATGGTGAGATCGCGTTCTGAGCAGTGGTTGGACTAAATTGTTGATAAGCGTTGAAATTTGACACAAATGAACCGCTGAAATGAGCACTGGATGGAGGCGGGGGCGCACCTCTTACGCTGTTTAGTGAATTTAATGAATTCAATGGACTGTTTGGAGGCGGGTATGGAAAGTATGAACTCGTGGGAGAACTCGCACTTCCAAATCGGGGAGAATATAATCGCTGTCCACCACTCATATCGTTGGCCAGACTCGGATGATAGAGACCTCGCGGCGATGGGTGTGTCGATTGATTATTCATTGGAGATGAGGGTACGGGTGGTATGCCTTTGGATGAAATGGCGACGTCTGCCAACCACTTCAAGTTATCTAAAGACAAATTCTATTAAATTTTTGTGGACTAAGAATAAAGCAATACCTGAATGATTGCGATTAATGTTACGCTCGGACTCACTATTTGACGGGTTTTGTTGAGTTGTGTTATCTGTGGCACCGGTTGGAGCGGAAGAGTCACCGCTTTTGTCCGACAAATTACTTTTATTGTGACTTATTATTGATTGAGTCGAGTCATTGTATTTGTTATCCATTTTACTGATATTATTATTGTTATCATTAAAACTTTTATGCATTTCTTTTGGATCAGTAGTGGTAAGACTTAAAGGAGTATTTAGTGAATTGTGAGCTGAAAACCAAGACATTGATGTCTGAGGATTAAAAAGAGTGGACAGAAATAAAGGATTCGGAGGAAATGGAAATGCAGTGTGAGTTGAAGGCGGAGGAAGTGGTAGTGGAGATGCCATCGAACTGAAGACTGAGAGATGAGATCCGAATGGTTTGGATGTCAGTGGAGAACAAGTAAATGAAGGACTACAAGAACCGACTATTCCTGACATCGAGTGTTTTGTTGAACCTTTTAATAGATATAAATGTTTTGCATTCAATTCAATCCACTCTTTAATATAAATATCAAATGATTTCCTTTAAAAGTAATGAATGACTCATTTCATAGAAATCTGTTTCCTATAAACCAATTAATGTATTAATAGTGAGTTAATAGTCAGCTATTATTACATTATTTGCAGAAAACCATTGAATTAAATCAAAGAATTCATTTGCAAACAATTGTTTTGATTAAAAGAGTAAAAGACATACCATTTTCGAGGGAACACATGTTATTCGACATAATATCCACAATCAATGATCGCTTCCAGTTGTGGTCAACTTTTTACTGGTCTATCGTTTCAATTGATTCAAGGGTTGAGATGTCGACCAAATGTTGACACTCGAAGACCAGAGCAATAATAGAGGGTTTAGTCAATAGAAACAAATTATGGTCTGGAGTTGAGCGCACTTTAGACTCATAAGAGATTAGATATTGTGATGTCTTTGCGATCAATTGATTGCTTGTTTGAAAAGCGATGCCATTTATGCGGTTTTATGCCATTTAAAGAGCTCTTTGTCAGACACTTCACGTTTGGTATATATGATAGCGATGGCAGTCGTCGTCGTTAGAGCTTCACAGCACTGACTCTGAGCTCAGTTTGCAGTTAAGGTTTAGTTGACTTTCTCTCTGATGTATAACTTGTTTGCAATCATTTTGTGCACAACTTTTTCTCAACGATTTCGTTACAGAAGACTAAAAGACTAAAAGACTATTTGAAAGTGAAGGCAGTCGTCAGTCAAGTCATGTTATGTGTGCCCATTGATAGGTAGCGATGAAGCGCCTCCAGTCTCGCAGTTATGCACAGCATTCATAGCATACACAGGACTCACAGCACAACCACTACAGAGTATGTGTAAGGCATTAGAAACTATACACAACACAACCACCACTTCTGTCAGAGCAGTCAAATAACTTGAGCTGAGCCCTGGCCTTGAAGGGACTTTTGACCGCCGGGACATTAGAAGCAGTGGCGGACTCACTACTCACTCCTCTATTAACACAAACCAATTCTCATATATATGTGTATTGAACTAAAAGCTTACAAACAATACATTCCTCAAAGAAATTGCAAATACTTTAAATAGTTTTACTTTTCATTGAAATCATTGAAAACTTTCTTTAATTCCATTGATTTGTCATTTGTTTTAATAAACATTTTATGTTAGAAACAGTTGAGCACTGGTTTGGCTCTGATTCTGCAATCACTCTAAACCATGTATTACATCTAATATTTCCTGTCTTTACATAAACTGAATATAAAACTAAAATTTATCAAAACTAAAATATCAGAGTATAAACTGTGAGCCCACCGTAAAACAACTTCACATTCGCTTTTCCAGAGAACCCCTCAGACAGTTCTCACCAAATGTTTAGTAGACTATAGACTCTATAGTATAGACTACTATTGCCAGAGTATTACCACTTATTAGACTCATATTTATAGAATTAAGCCTAAAGTCAAGGAAAACAATTCTAAAGACTTTCAGTTATTGTCTCATAAATTCTCTGAAAGAGTGTCAAAGAGTCTGTTTTACATTAGTATAAAAATTGGCACAAAATTCACTCACAATTCATTTCATTCACTTTTTTTTATCATTAAATGTTTCATCAATTGAAGAGTGAATCTGTTTTTCATTTATTTTTTTTTCAGTCTTTTAGTTATCGGTTACGCAAAAGCTTTCAAAAATCTAATCGATTACTCGTTTTGTGTTTCTTTTCAAAGAGTAAATTCAATTCATTTATCTCTGTTTTAAAGAAAAACAAATTAAATGAATCAACAATTTCTTAACATTTGTTTTACACTCCATTAGTAGAGTTAATGACATTTTAAAGAACATAACACAGATTTATCATTCCTTTTGATGAACTTAAATGTTCTAGTTCATTTATGTTAACTTTTGTTAACTTATATGTTCTTTAGATATCAATAATTAAGCCTTAATTATGGTTTTATAAACATTTTTCAGATAATTTAAACGAATTGATTAATAAATTTGTTTATTTGTAAAATCATTTTAATTGAAATAAATTTAAATGCAATTCATTTGCATTAATATATAATAAAATTTAATGATATCTTTGATAACCGAATCTTCCTTTAAATGCGTTCTTTT
Organism: Galumna obvia; assembly: GCA_034695785.1. Lineage (NCBI taxonomy): Eukaryota > Metazoa > Arthropoda > Arachnida > Sarcoptiformes > Galumnidae > Galumna > Galumna obvia. Next base: position 12,749 of record JAQFZM010000241.1, read on the forward strand.
CTTCACTTTTTTTTGGTTTTGTGTCGATCGGACGGTCACTAATTTTTAAGTAAATCGAGAATAGATTAGAGGATGTCATCAGATACTGGTTTTATGATTGCCTTTGGGTTTATTATATACATAAAATAGAGTATTTGGTCATATGATCATACGATCAAATTATAGTCAATTGTTCCAAAATAATGGATTTTCTAAGAACTTCTAATTTAAGATATTCTTGAAATTCGGTGCAATTTATAGATAATAGACTGAAAACATGAGTTGTGTTAAGACTAAAGCTCTAAATGTGACTGAAATGGAGTCACATAAGAGTCTCATCCAATGAAAGCTTAAGTAACGCTTCAATCTTCACATTTTCCATCTGTCATATGATTTCTGACAAAATTGTTTTCTCTCTAATAGTTTTCTTTTGTCTCATTTATTCTCATTATTAGAACCAAAATCACAGAAGTCTTCAAATATTTGTTTTGAAATCAATTTTCAATAATAATTAAGAAAAAGTCAAATCAATTAATAAGAATATATTAATTTATCTGTAATAGACTTTATTGTAACTATACTATCAACTATCAATTATAGTCTATAACTATATAACTTGCATATATAAGTTATGGACTAACAAGTATTATAAATTTACTTGATCATAAAATATTAAATGAAAAAGTTTCTAGGTGACTGCTTTCAAATTATCACAGTCTTAGCCATTAGTGCTAAAATATTTCAAAACACATTTGATTTTTAAAATAGCGTTCAGTTCTTGGAATCCAATTATAAAAAGTGTCACTAATTTAAGACTCAAAGTTGGCGTCAAAAAGATGTCGATCTTAGAACTGATTCTTTTATATAATATTTTTTATATAATTATATATTTAATATCAAATCTTTAATTTTTTTTAATAAAAAGATATTAATTTTAATGGAATTTAAGCTAAATTTTTGTTTTTATGTCTTCATTGAAGTTAAATGGTTTAACAATTTAAAATTTACCATCAATACTTTAATAGTTATCTAAATACAAGAGGTGTGTGTTTAGTGCACCTGTTTATACCTTTAACACATAGTTCGCAACAATAGTTTATATACGGAATGTATACATGTAGAATAGAAATAGTGTTTAAGTTCTAAACTCTTATCGCAATAAATGTTTTCAAAATCTCTTTTGGAGTGAATCTTAAAACAAATTTTCAGTAAAATTATCGAATAATCGTTTAAAATATGATTCAAATAATTTAATGTCATTTTATTTTTGAAAAAAAGGTATTCGTCTGTAAATTTGCTGTCTATTAAAGTTTGCCACTAAACAGACTAAAGGGTATTTCCCTATAATTCCTTATAAATAATCAATTCACACAAACATTCCTCGTTACTATCTATGTATATAATTTGGGAAAACCGGTGAACGCTTTAAAATGTATCAAATTTATCATCAAATCGGCGATACTTTTAAACTTTAAAATTTAAAGTTACAGTATTTTAAGATAACTCTACATAACTCTACTCATTGAACATCAAATAATGAAATCTCTAAAATTCATTGTTTCTATTTTGGAATTTTCACTTTTATTTAAAAATGTAGCAAGCAATAATAGTTTATTGCATATATAATAAAAGCATTACAATTATTCATGAATGAGTTAATCAAAAACATATCAAAACAAAAAGTGGCCATCGGTTCGTCAAAATTAAAAACTGGAAACCGATCTAGGTATTTTTTGGTTTTTAATTTCAATTTCGAATCGTTTTGGGTTTAAAGAAAAGTTTTTCGATTTTTTGGTTCTAATCCTAAAATATTATATTAAATAAAGATAAACAATGAAATACTTTTGACTAGTTCATATTTTTAAGCACACATTAAAAAATTGTCTTAAGATTAATCAACTTCCTAAAATTTTGATTGGGCTTGTTAAACTTATTACTAGTTTTTTAAATTTTAATCTAAGCTTGTTAATTGAATATTAAACAGCTATAAAACTGAAAACCTCCCTAAAATTCGATAACCCAGACAAAAATAATCAAAGATTATCTGACTAAGATGACTTTTATCCACATTTGTCCCTGGGCTTATTTTTATTAAACTTTCGATAAATTTTAAGAAATTAAATAAACAATTTCTATACATTAAATTGAATTTTAAATTAAAACTTTTAATCAAAAAAAAATATCAGATAAATCATAAATAATTGTAAAAATATTTTTATGGTTAAAATTATGAAACTATTTGGCGGTTTATTTGACCAAGTTTGCTTATTCTAAACATATTGATCATAATCTCTATAAAAATACAAGTAATAAGTTATTACTGATAACTCTTTTTGCGCACAAAATTCATTAAAATTTATTAAATTTAAATAAATTTTTGGATTTTTGAAACCATCCCAAAGACATCCTAAAGATATGGAAATGTTTTTCATTCCTTAAGAAATAATAATTGAAAAATTATTATAATTATTTTAAGTCATTAAATTTGAAATTTTATATTTTAATCATTTAATATATTTTAAAGATTAAAACTAAAATAAGATCTTTATTTTATTTTTACCAAAAAATCCATTATTATATAAATAAACTTGGTCATTTTTGTTATTGCCATCAATTATTGTTATTTATTTTAATAAAAGTTAAGTTTAAGTTTACTTCTCAACTGTTTATTAATAGTAAAAGAATTGTCGTAATATCTTAACTGTTAATAATTGAATAGCCGGTCAAAACCAGTAATAAGATGTGCAAACCTTTTCATTTATTTTAGATATGATTGAAATTTTGGGATATGCTAGAATATTGCAAGGATATGACGTTCAATGTAATTCATGTAATACATCACTCTTTGATATAAAGTTGAATAAAAATCAAATGAATATATTTAATGTTTTTAATGTCAAAACCATATAAATTTGTTGATATCTGGACATCTCTGCTATAAATGGACTCATATTTATTCGGTATTCCGAAGAAAATGTAATTTCATTGGAATTGGTTTAGAAAATGCAATAAAAGTATTTCGAAAGAAATGATGGTTTTATAAATGGATTCAATTCTTTTTCTTATCCTATCATATGATTAGGCAATAATTGTTTGTCTTTCGTGCAAAAAGTGCTCAATAATAGTAATAATAGTAAAGTAATAATAATAATAATAAATAGTAATTAATAATAATATTATGTCAAAAGTATTCGATTATTAATAGATCTTCGGTTCAGTAATCGATCATAGGATGGATGACTCGGTACTGCTTTCTTTCCAAATATAAGTCTTAGAAATGCGTGTAAGACATCCCTTTCTACTAATAAATCAATGAATTGCTATTCATTTGCCAAAAGTATTGAAGAAATGCTTAAAATTTATTTAATAGCAGTCAATATGAGTTATTTTATAGCAACAGGTTTTGTGTTGCCATCGATTCACTCAATTCTTACATAAATTCCAATATTTTAGTCGTAAATCAAATTAAATATCAAATTCTTTGTTATATTTTGCGAATTTAGAAACAATTCATTAAATTTGTTTCCAAAGATTTCATTGAACTTTAATTTTTCATTTTCTTCGAACAAAAGTTTTGTCGATTGAAATGATTTTTAAAGAATTTTGTTGAGAATCAGAATAGAAATGCAAAAATATTTTGGAAAAGTAGTGGAATTGCTTTCCCTGTTTTATGTTCACCCCTTGTGTTGTGTTTTATACTACATATAATTGTAAGCATTTCTTATATTTAATTGAAATTCATATTTTCCTGAACTTAAGTCTATAACATATAATTTATAACATATAATCAATTTTAGTTATTTTCCGAAAACTCAATGATTTAAAGTCTATCTAAAGGTCTAAACATTGACTGAATTTTATTGCAGTTTTATTCAGAGCTCCGAAGAGTTAAAAAAAAATTTTTTAATATAAATTATAATAAAAGTCTTTATTGAATTGAATTGTTTATAGACTTAATGTGTTTATAATTTTGTTTGTCGTTTAAACTATGGTTTATAAGTTGTGTCTGACATCACATTATCCGTAGTCTTTTATTGTTTAAATATCAGTTAATTTGTTAGAACAGATTTTAAACATATTAATGTAAATTTATATTCAAGTTAAACTAGCTCATTTGAAAATATTATGCATATATCCCAATATATATCCCAATATAACTAAATAAAGTACTCAATCGTCAATTTTAACCTTTGGTTTCAGTCATTTCGTTAAAATTTTGGGTTGAAATGCAATAAAACCCTTTTTGATGAATAATTATTAATTATCGGATTTTATTGACTTTTTAACCGAAAGAAAATAAGTTTTTTCATTTGTTTTAAGAATAAAAAAAATAAGATTTTCTTTCGTTTAATTCAATTTTAAATATTAAAAATAATTTCATATTTATCTTAATTTATTAAATTATTATTCAATTTACTCAACATTTTAATCTCACGAATGTTTTTTAGAATATTAGTTATATAACGAATGATTAATGATTTTATATTAATTACAAACTATTACTTAAATATATTTTTTAATTACTATTTTCAAAGTTTAGTTAAATTATTTCGTATAACTTTATACTCTGTGTATGCATTTTAATGAGATTTGGTTTCATATTTTATTAAAATTAACGGTTAGTTAAGATTATCGATATTTTCAACTAATAAGTACTCTATTAAATTCAATTAATGAAGTAGTGATACTGAAAATAATCTAGCTAAAATTGGCTATAAATATTATTAACTTAAAATGATCTAGATTCTAGAATATATAAGATTTAGAAGTGAATAAATTTTAATAGTTTCGACTCAATGGCGACATCTTCTGTTCAAAAATTAATTTAATTATTGATTAAATGTATTCATTTTAACTCATTTAAAAACTGCTTAATTGTTGTAAAATGAATTGAACTTCAATTGAGTTGATATAAGACAATAAAAGACAATAAAAGACAATATAAGACAAATAATAAAATGTCGGATAAATTGTCGGAAGCAAATGAATGCTTTACTAAAGCAGAGAAATAGTAAGAAATGTTTTCATCAAAACGTAAAACAAATGTTTAATTTTGTTTAAATTTTAGTTTAAAAACAGGTCTTCTTAAGTGGAAACCAGACTATGATTTGGCGGCCAATGAGTACTCCCGCGCCGGTAAGTCATCACTTGTTTTATTTGATTAAATGATTGAATTGTATGGAAAGCGACCTGTTTTAAAGCGGTTCATATGTCTGACAAATGTCTTGACTCCCATCTGAGGGCCGCCGACTGTTATGTCAAAAGTGGATCTCATTTTTCGGCCGCAAAGTATGGAATGAATTAATACTTTGTTTTGATTAATCGTTAAATTTGAAATCAACGACAGATGTTATGAACAGTCGGCTATGATTTGCAAAGAACTCAATGATTGGAATTCATTCGTCAAATATTTCGAAAAGTCTTCGTATTTATATAGAGAACAGGGAATCGCTGACACCGCAGCTCTTACTCTGAATCGCGGCGCTCAGTATGTCTTTCCCTTATTTTAATAATAATTGTATTTGTGTTTAGAATGATTGAGAGCCAAAACCCAGAAAAGGCGGCCGAGTGGTACTGTCAGGCATCTGAAGTAACAATGATTGAGGACAGACCAAGAAGTGCAGCAGAATATGCAAACAAAGCGGTCCGACTATTCCTAAAACTCAAGAAATATGACGACGCAATTCAGTGGTTAAGAAAAGCAATGAATCACACCCTCGAAGCAGATGATAGTCGCGCTTTGGGTCGTCTCTATGTCGGCCTCGTATTGATTGAGTTGGCCCGCGATGACATCGTTGCCGCTCAGAAGGCTTTCAGAGAAGGAAAGAGGTTTACCATTCATTTGACAAAAATTATTTGACTGATCCCTACTTTTTGTTATTACAGTTATATTGAAGACCAAGAGGTCTATTCCTTATCTACACTATTGGAAGGTTTCGATCAAATGGATGGTAACTCTATTGTCAACGGTTTGAACAGTTCTTTCATTAAAAGTTTAGACAATGAATATACAAAAATTGCCCGAAATTTGCAACAAAAATATTCCGCGAAAATTTCGGAAAAATCAAATATTGGGAACGAAATGGGAGACAACAACGAGGCGGGAGCTATGCTTTGAGACTATTTCGAGCAAATTTTTCTGTATATAAGATTCAATTCATTCCACAATTAATGAAAATTATCTCATTTTCTTCTATTGAAATGAGATTATAATCATTGAATGTAATGTAATTAAAATACCCTTAATTTAAATCAAAACTTATTGTATTTGTGGCACAAAATTAACGATTGAATGGAATGTCAATCAAATGAATGAACACTCAGTTCTTTAAATGTCACCAAATTATTCAATGATATGACCACACATTTCGAAGAATCAAAAAAATGACTTAAAATTTCTTTTAAGATAATTTCAGAAAAAGTCTAATTTTGTAAATAAATTTGAGGCACTATTTAGTCGTCGGCAGAACCGGTCCCTCTTTTTACTCTTCTCTGACGCGGGGATTGTCTCACTTTCGGTGACTTATCTAAAAAGAAAAATAATGAAATTATGAAATATGAGAAGTGACTGACTGAGAGAATTGAGTGTCTCCTGAGGTAACCAATCGTAATCGACATCATTAGGATTAGAAGTTCCCATTTCTGTCTTCTGTTTTGATGAAGTCATGTGTTTTTTCTATTAAACCGATAAGTAATCAATTCATTAGATTTCTTAAGTGTTATTTGATATGTGTGTAGACTTACACTAAAATTAACAAAGAATTGTTGGGCGACAACAATGATTAGTACGACAACAGCTGCTAAAAACACGTATAAGAAAAAGGTTTCGCCGTCTAATCCTTCATCCAATTCAACGATATTAACCGTTTCATTAAAGACTGCATTTAAATATTGGTTTCCATCCTTTCATATAAATTTATTAAACCAAAAATAAAACAAATGAATACTTACGGTATCCCTATAGAAGAGGTTAACAGTAAAACCATAGGGACGAGTACTGAAGGCTTCGTTCACAAAGAATTGATAGGCGAGAGTCACCTCTTGTTTTGGTTTAACCAAACGGTTGTACGCAATGGCTGTAAACTTTAAAATCGGTTCCAATTAATTGATTTAATTTTTTTAAAACTTTTGCATACATTTTGCAAATGAAAACTGAAGTCTTGAGCGTATCTGAAAGAGGCGTCCATAGAGTCCACGATATAATCTTTGGTTCCTTTGTTGGCGAATCCAACTAAAAAGTGAACTTCTTTTCCGGCCGGAAGTTCTTAAGAATACAAACTTTGAGAATATATTGATCTCAAAAAATATAAGAAATTAAACCTAAAACAGTTTCGGGCGGTTTTGTAAACAAGAAGAAAGTGTTGATATCAGGCGAAGGTTTTAGACTCTGAACCGCTTCGGTATCTTCTTCTTCCTCTTCTTCGCCGGTTTTCAATACATCACTTTCTTCGACATTTGCCTCTTCTTCTCCTTCAACAACGTCTGCATTTGCCTCAGGATTTGCTTCTTCTGCAGCGTTTGCATAGAGAGGACTGGAAAGTCCTAAAAACAATTAATAAATGGTTTAGTATTAGATTAAAATCAATTCAATGATTGGTTTAAATGCCACGTAAGCCATGAATAAGACATTATAAGATTGACAACTGTTTAATACCATTTTGTTGTAAAATAACAGCGATTGGTATCACAAGTAATACAATAAGAAGTAGTTTTTGGAACATTTCGGTAATTCTTCGGGATTTGAAACAATTATTTCTGAAGAAAACTAAGAAAAATTCAAAATATGTTTAAAACACTTTTAAAGCATTTAAAGCATTGTTTTTCAAAACGAGTCCTTAAAAGAAGAGAAATATTGACTTCAATACAAAACCACTAAATATTAACTTAAAGCTCGACTTCAGAGACATCTCATGAATATTATTCCAATTATTTATTCAATTTGTTTACATTTAATCGCAATAATTTTCATGTGATGTCTTTATGTGATGACAATTATCATAATATAAGATGAGTTCAATTGAATGGCCGACAATTCTTAACAGATTTGGAGAAACAAACCTAAAGTGGAAGATTGGTTCCAAAGTAATCGTTCCAACCATTGGTCTGATCAGCAAATTGTGGACTCAATGTCTGAACTCAACTAAAATTCATAATCACTTCGTTTTAACCGAAACTTTGACTAAACATTATAAGAACGGCTCAAAGCGTCCACTCATTACTATTTCAAACCATTCTTCGTGTTTAGACGACCCCTTAATTTGGGGGCCTTTGATTCCACTTAAATGGCAATTGAATGCCAGCCGTCATCGATGGTCAGTTGCAGCGCAAGAGATTTGTTTTACAAATGGATTGTATTCTCTCTTCTTTTCTTTGGGCAAAACGTTTCCAATAGTCCGCGGAAGAGGTATATATCAACCGGCGATGGATTACGCACTGGATTTGCTTCGAAACGGACAGTGGCTTCACTTCTTTCCTGAAGGAAAAGTAGTGGACACCAAAAATGATCCCAAAGTGTCCGATGATATTGAAGTGGAAGTGAAGACTAACTATGAGTTTAAGTGGGGTTTGGCTCAACTTATATTAGAACATGTTTTCAGTGATAAGACCTGCGGTGAAATAGAAGTCCTTCCCTTTTATCACATCGGAATGAATGACATTTTGCCCACAAGAAAACCATATATACCTCTAATTAACAAAAGGACCACTTTTTTGATCCGAGAGGACGGACCTCTTCTTTTTGACAAAAAGTTTTTGTCGGCTCTAATCGAAGACATTTCAAACGTTAGACCTAAAGATAAAAGGATTAAAATAATGAAATTCTTTGAAAACGAAATGAAATGTTTAAAAACCAAAGCAATAAAACTTCACAATTGTTTCGATGAGAATATAGTTTCCGTTAAAACTAAGAATTTTTAAATCAATTATTTGTTTATTTAATTCAATTAAAGTTTTTATTATAAGAAACTGAAATTTTTATCCTTTTATTTAAAAGTTATTTAATTAAATCAAATGATTAAAATATATATTATATACAAAATATTAGATAAATATTATATAATTAGATAAATGTTATAATAATAGTATTTTAATTTAAATTAAATGCAATAAAATTTTAAATTCGAAAAATATTCCGAATCAATGAATAAATAAATTAATAAAAACTCTTTGAAAGGCATTTCATAATATTATACATAATTCGTCAATAAATTAATGATCACTTATTTCAAAGAAGAGATATTAGTTGTGGTTAACAGTAGTTTTGTAGACATTTCCTCTTTGTTTTGGTCGGTTTCGTCATCGCCTTCGATAGAATTGGTCAGAATAGGAATCGTTGGATATTGTATTCCATCGATTGTGACAATCGGTGGAAAAGCGCTTCCGATATCTACGGGAGCCGTTATTATTTCGATGTGAGCGGTGGGTATATTGTCGTCGAGTGTGTCGTGAAATTGAAACGTGAATTCACTGTTTGAAGAATCCTTTGGAGTCATAGCATCGGAATCGCCCAACACTGCAGTGGTGAGCGTTGCGTTCACATTAGAGGGCTTTGTCTTCGCTTTTGTTATGGTTGTAGTCGTGGCAGTGCTTCCATTCGTTGTTATCTTTTTCGCATTTGTCCTCATTTTTGTATTTTTCTTAGTTTTGAGTCCTAAGTTGTCATCAGTGGTGACGTTCACAACACACGAATGTTTTCTCAAATCGCTTTCGGATGCGTACAAATGTCCACAACTCTGACAATCAAATAGAGTTATAAAATCACTTTTGTTTAACGACACCGTATTTGTTAAAGTAGTGGATGGGGTCGTATCAGTTGTCGTTTGACTAATTTCATGAGCCTTTTGGTGCTCTCGAAGATGTGCTCGACGTGAAAACGAACGCAAACATACGTTACACTAAAAATAATTTTAATATAAATTTAATTTCAAAAATTAGAAAATAGAGACCTGATGTGGTTTTATGCCGGAGTGCGTCAATAAATGTGCCTTTAATTTGTCGGGTCGGTTGAACTCTTTGGGACATCCGGTATGTGCTTTGAACGGACATTTGTATCGTTTGATGGGGTCGTGAACCAGTTTATGTCGCTTTAGTTTATCCCTCCGATTGAATGCCGCCTCTAAAACATAAATCAATTCAATAAACATATAAAAAGTTAATTATTAAGGTTTACTTACGACATAAATTGCAAGAGTATGGCTTTTCACCTGAATATCAAATAAATTAAATAAAAGAGAAATTTTTAAATCTGATTATAAAATATTAGAAAGAAAACACTTCTTTCACTCTAAAAGTTATATTATATATAAAGTGTAAACATATAAAGTACAGACCCGTATGTATAACTAAATGCACTTTCAAATAATTGGCGGTTTTGAACGTTTTCTGACAGTATTCACAAATATGTAAATTCGAGCCATGAGTTAGTAAATGTCGACGTAAATATCGTTCACATGGAAACACTTTTTGACAGGACTGACAGGGATAGTGATGTGTTGAAGTCGCCAAATGGTGTTCCAGTGCTGCCGGAGTCGTATATTTATTTAAACACTTTTGACATCGAAAATATCTAAAATATTATTAATAGAAAAGTTTGAATATATCCTTTTAATGGTTACCTTTGACCGGTTCGGGAGCCCTGATTCGGGTAAAGAGAGTGTGTGTATTGATGGGCCCCCAAATCAAATAAAGAACTGAAAGTTTTATTGCACTGATGGCACCGGTAAGTCATTTCTGTTTCATGACTTTGGATGTGTTCGAGAAATGGTTCCAAATCAGAGAACATTACACCACAAGAAGTTTGAATACATTTATAAACTTTTTCTCGTTTGTGAGACTTCATATGACTCTTAAGTTCAAAGTATGTCTTTCCGTTGTAGGGACAGTACGGACAGACATAACTGCTATCAATTGAGTTCTTATTCTGCAATTCATTCAAATTATCGGATTTGTCTTCGACTTCATTTGATTCTTCTTCAATAATCTTATTGGGATCATTTGCTTGCGGTGGTAAAGTATGTGCTAAACCGTCGGGCCATACCTTATGGGTCTGCATATGTTTTTTAACATTACTCTTTTGAGCAAAAGCTCTGCCGCAAACTATAAGACAACAAAATTAATAATTAAATAAAAGAGATTTATTGTCAACAAACTAACCGACGCATTGATACGGCTTTTCTCCGGTATGGCATCGGATGTGTTGCTGTAAATCAAAATTCTTATTAAAACTGCGGTCACAGAAATTGCACTTTAATTTTGCAGTTCTTTTGGGTGACGAGGGATCGGATGAGTTAGAGTTAGATGTATTCGACACACTTTTTATAACGCGTTTACGACTTTTATGTGCGGATGCTTTGAGGTCAGAAGAGGGCAATATATGTATGGCTGCGTCGAACTGTTTCTTTACAGAATTTGTCGTCGATTTGTTGTTTTGAACATCTTTTGGTCTAATTTTTGTTATGATATTAGAGTTAAGTGTTGTTAACTTTGATTGAGTGACAGTCGGTGCGATTGGCGTCAGATTTGTTGATGAGATTACTGTAATTGGAATCGAATTACTGTTCGGAAGAGAATTCGACTGAAGATTTAGAACGAAATTCGGCGGAAGAGTTACAGAAGAGTTTATTGAGTTATTATTAGATGAGTTCGAGGTTTGGACTAAAAAAGGAGTCGTAACTAAATTATTGATGAGAGAGACGGGAAGGTTAAGAGTTTGGGCACCGCTGTGTTGACCAACATTTGATGTTTGAATCGATTGATTCGTTTGATTATTGGAAGAATTAATTGTCGGTAAAACTGTTGATAACGTATTGGTAGTATTGGTTATCGACAATGAATTATCTCCAGTGATATGTAGTGCTGAGGGACTAATGGTTGAGATGTTGCCAATGCTGTGCTCTAGAGTTGAGGTCAAAGTCAAGAGATCCAATTCACTTAATAAGACTCCACCCGTTATTGGAGACGTCGAAAGCGATAAATGAGAGTTTAGTGTCTGAGAAATGGTTGGCTTTAATTCACTCGAAGATTGGGTTTGAGGACAGGACTGCGACAATTCAGAGCTGTTCACACATTTACGACCGCATTCTTTCTTATGACTGACAAATGTATTCAAAATAGAAAACTGTTGTTTACATTTCCCGCATTGAAACACATCTTCCTCTTCGTCTTCAACTGTTTATTATTAAAATTAGTATCAAATTTAGTAAATTATTAAAGAAATTAAAGAAAATAATTCAATTAATACCAATATTTGTGATATTCGTTGCATTCAAAGCATCGGACGATTCGTTGAAGAGTTGTTGAACCGCCAAAACTGTGTGATTATCAAAAGTGGGAACTCCTGTTAGAGAAGACATGAGAAGAGATCAACAATTTATTTGATTTTATTTGAATCGTAATTCGAGACTAAAGGGTTAAATATATCACATCTTAAAACTATTGTTCAAATATTAAATCATTTTGTTTTAAACATTATTTAAATGATAATCACTTAAGTGTTGACACATATTATTAAACAAATTTCGGTAATAATTATAAAACAATCGAAACATTGAATCAAATATTTTGAGAGAAAAAACTTCAAAACAAAATTTAAATCAATTGAAGTAAACATACGTTTGGATAAACTTTTTGGTTGTTTTGACTCTCATTTGTTTCGCATTCAAATGCATGCAATCAATACATTTGGGGCTCATTTTTACAGTACGTTATTTGTGACTAATAGTCAAAAACAATGTTTATATATTGAGGCCCTTAAACCTGAACTCCATTTTTTCATTTAATTGAATAAATTACCTGAACTTAAGTCTGTGTCCATCGCTGTGACCATCCGTTTGATTCAAAGTGTAGTTTATCGTTGATATTAATTATAAATTCAGTAATTAATTCAATGATTGCTTTAAGAAAATGAGACAAATCTCTAACGACTGACTCATTGTTTTTCATTTAAAAACAAAACTTCAGATTATTTTATACGCATTTCAGGCATACAATTGAACCCAAACACAAATTTCGTTTAAAATGTGTTCACAAACTTTATTACGCAATAAATATATGGTTTATGAAAACATAACTCATATTTAAATAGAGACTATTGACAATTAGGTCAACCCAATTGGTTTCAAGAAAATTGTTGACAATATCGGTTTATTGATCTTAAAGACACTTTTTTACTATTGTTTGCATTGAATTGGGTTTTAAAAATTGGTTTATCTTATCTGTAATTTGACTGCAATGAGAAGTTGACAATGGATTGACTTTATTGGCAATAATAGTGAATACCAAAACTCAAATAATTATTGTATTGACTTTGAAATGATTTAATAACATTTCACTTATTAACACATTTATTAAACACTTCGGAATAAAATTTATATTTTAATGATATCTCGAAGATTAGAATCTATTTCCTATTAAAAGAGTTGATATACAAACACTTCTCTCTTAATCCCTAATTTGAGATCAGTTTTAAAAGTTTAAATGAATGCCATTTCCAGTGATTTCGCGAAAAAAGTAATTTTATTTGTAGTGATTCGACATTTATTCAGATTTACTGAAATATAACAAAAAAGTAAAATAAAAATATATAACTAATATTTGTGCACTTCTTGAGAGCCATAGACTAAATTGTAAACAAAAAAAGAATTCTTTGATTAGTTGTCAGATGTTATAATAGATTCAGTGTTGGCAGTGATGGCCTCACTATTGATCACAAGAAGAGTGTCTCCATTATTTGTTTGTCCGATGGGAACATATGAAACAAAACGCATTGATTGCGGTAATTGATAAACAATTTGACCGGACTCTGTTTCAGTTGCCACTAAACGCAAGGGTTGGTTCGTTTCAGTTTCTGTAATGATAACCGGCTTTTTCTGAGGGCGACCTCTTCTCGATTGTGAGGACTTTATAGTTCTATTGTAAGAGTGATCAGCGCTCGACTCAGAACTGTTTTGCATTAAACGGCGGTAGAGATGACTCTCCACTTCAATTACATCATTATTATTGGTTTTAGTCGAGACTTTATCACTCGTTTCCACTTCTAATTCGAATTCTTGGGGTTCTGTTCTCTCTTCAGTGATTTCTTCGGTTTGTTTTTCTTTGTCGTTGATTTTATCATTAGAAGAGTTGTCGTTTGGCTCAACACTAATAACAGTGAGTGTAGTACTAGAGTTCGGAATTAGTTCTTTATGGTGTCTGACATGACTTCTCAAAGAGTCTTCTCTTACAAAAGAAGAGTCACATAAATGACAGGAGAATATAGTCTGACAGAAAGCTCTGGCTTTTCCTCTTTGTTTTGACCGAATGTTTGTATTAGTTTTAACCGAAGTTTTCTTTTTGTGTTCACAATTCAAATTCAAGTTATAGTCGGGATGTCTTTTCTTTATATGTGTTCTCAGATTACACGCCTGACGACAGGTATAACCACAAACATTACACTCAAATGGTTTTTCATTTGAATGAATTCTATAATAATATTATTTTATAAATTTGATATTTTTTAGTATCGATACCTGTTATGATTAGTAAGGGCTGAACGGGAGGCAGTCGTGTAATTGCAGTGATCGCAACGCAATGCTTTAGTATTGTGTTCGCGAAGATGTTGTTGAAGAAGTCGTTTGGAAGCGGCAACGAATTGACATTCATTACATGACATTTGACTATCGTTTGAATGATTCAGTTTATAATGCATTCGAAGATTTCCTTTAATCGCAGATCTATAGTCGCATTGTTGACACGCAAATGGTTTTTCACCTTTTGGTCAAATCATTTAATTTTTTTTAATTCAAAAGATATTTCAAAAGTAAACAAAAGAATACCTAATCTCTAATAAATTGTTATTTAAAATTGCATTTAATTGTATTCACTATAAAAGAAATGAACGAACAAAAGTACGAACCCGTATGTAATCTTAAATGTCGTTTCAGATCTGAGTTAATTTTAAAAGAAGCAGGACAAAAAAGACAACGAAATGGTGCGTCTCCTAAGAATATTATCAAATATAACAAATGGTTAATAACTTATTAATAATTGAAGTAAAGCAAACCCGTGTGAGTCCTCAAATGAACCACTAATTGACTTGAGTTACGACTTGCATATTGACATAATTGACATTTAAAGGGCCGATCATTTGTATGAATTCTTTTATGTTTAACTAAACTACTTCTATCTATTGATGCGTACGGACCTATATTTTATAAAATAAGATCTAATCGATTTGCTTTAATTGAAAGAGTCATACACTGATCACATTTGTGTGGCTTTTCTCCCGAATGTGACCTCTCGTGTAATTTCAGTTTATCCGATCGATTGAATGTTCGCTCACATTGAGAACAATTGAAGGGTTTCTCTCCCGTATGAATCCTTTGGTGAATAACTCTGTCATTAGATGTAATGCATTTGAAAGTTTATCAAACCTGTAGTGTCGCTCCAAATCTTTAAGATATGAAGTTGTGAAGGAACAAATTACTTCATTGAATTGACACTTATATTTCCTATTATTTCCAATCATTACTTCTGAATATAAGAATTGAGTTCCAGTCGTAGAACGAACCGAATGAATGATATTTGAATCAACTAATGGCTGTGTATTTGAGTCCTCAGAGTTTTGTTTGTCGTTATTATCATTGGAAACGATTGAATCGGTGACTGAATCGGTGACATTATTTTCTTGGCTTTCGTTTAAAGTATTATAGACTTCATTTGACTCTTTTTCTAAAGAATTGTTATTTGAGTTACTTTTGATTTTAGTTTTCTTTTTAGAAAAACTTTTCTTTCTTTGATTTGAAATAAAACATAATTAGAAACAAAACTTTGTTTAAAATCATTTATACTTTTCGGGTACTTTTTTGGAGCTATTCTTTGATTTACAATTTCTTTTGTGAACAACAAATGAGTTAATGTTATGAAACTCTTCTTTACAAACACCACAGATATGAATGTCTTCCAATTCATCTGTAATTCACGAATCAAACCATTAAATAATTAAAACTTGATTTTAAGTTTTACTTAATTTCAATTTAATTAAACTAAAAATATTTTGATACAAATTTTATATTAAAATAATTATTAAAACAAAATTCATATAAATTTAATTAAATAAATAAAACTAAACATAATTTAGAGCTAAGAAGCAATTTGTCGTTCAATGCGTTCAATAGTTTTTCGGTTTAAATATTTTTGTCTTTTGTGGACATAAAAAGCACTGATTATAGCCGTAGAAAACATAATAAACTCAAAGAACCAGAAGTTGTGTTCAGATCTATCACACCATCGATAGACTAAACCAATTGTTTTGCATTCAATTTGTTGTCGAAAACCATTTGGTTTACATGAAGTCAACTCTTTGGATATAATGTCTGATGTGTCACAACTCAGACAATCGGAGACCACTTTAAATGACTCATATGTCCAACACTTGGATTCAGTTCTAATATTTTGAACTTTAATTTCATTTAATTGACTCGAATTCAAACCATTCGAAGTTTGTATTGAATTAACATTTGTTTTACTCATATTATTTTCTGGATGTCTTAGTGGTGAGGGTTTGTCCACATTGTCTGTAAACAAGTCCTCTAAAATGATGACAATTACACAAACCATAATCAAAATGACCACAACTAATATCATTCGCCGAGAATTAAGTAATTCAATCATTTTTATGACTCATAAATACTTTTCTCTAAATTATGGCTAAAATACAAAACAAATAAACGTTTGGTTAAACTTTTGGTTGTTTTCACATATTATTTGTTTGACATTCAATAAACAAAACAAGACTTAAACACAAGTGATTTGGGGGTTATTTTTGTTTGACGTTATTTATAGTCAAATAATATTTTAGAGACAAACATTGGGGGCCCTAAAACCTGAACGACATTTAACGACATTTTTTCATTGATTTGAATAAAATCAAAGCCATACCTGAACTTAATTCTGTGTCCATTGCTTTCAACTCTCGTTTGACTCAATTCAAAACAAGAGTAAGTTTTAACCGACAATTTGTCGACAATTTAATTATTTCAGAATTTTTATAAATTATTTAACAAAAATTTGTTTGAGAAACAAAATATTTTCAAACTCTCAAAGAACTGACTTTCAATAAAACAGTAGTGTTTTGCTGTTTTTACTATTATTTTATGCGCACTTCAGGCCCTGCCCTCCAAATAAGCGGTAAATTTAATATTTTTAAATATTTGAACATGCTAACTTTTATATTAATTTTATATTATGTGTTAACTCAAACAATCCCTAATATTTATATGAATCGTTGAAAAAAACATCAAAAATGTTTAATTATTCGAATAAATTTAATAAAATAATTGAATAAAATTTTAATTAAAATTCTTTAAAATTCTAAAAGTATTTACATAAAAAATGACAAAAGTTTTTAATTTGAATTAGAATTTGTATATAATTTTGGATTACTTTCCAATATTTAGTCGCTCTGTTGTTAAAAGCCTACAAAATATAACTATTTTACAATTTTTATTAGACTAAAATCTCAAAACTATTAACAGGATAAAAATGAACAATTAATAAAATTCACCTTGATCATATACATCTTAATCATTGATAAAAATTTCTATTATTTTGAGTGAAAGATAATTATAATTTTGACACATATTTTAAATGAAATTAATTTTGATTGAAATCAATTAAAAATTGAATCACAAATTCATAACAAATTCTTTCATTTTATTAATTTTAAAGTATTTTATTTCGACATTCATTCAAATAATGGTTATATAATAAAATTAAATAATGAATTCACTCAAAATTAATAAAACATTTATACTTTGATTAGTTATTCAAATGAAGACAAATATATATTAAAATATTATCTCAAAAGAGATTCAGGAAATTATGAAATCAAAAAAAAAGGTTAAGTGCAAAGAAGTGCTTCTCCTTCAGCGTAGAGCAGATCATTAATGACCTGAACGATGACTATAATGAAAATGAAGGCTCCGGTCATTATTACAATAAGTCCGTACGTAAACAAGAATTTGCAGAATAGAACCGAATCTCCCAAACGATGCATTCTTTTGGCCAAAGCAACCATACAAAGACCAGGGAATACAAAAACATTGCAAGATGCCAATGAACCTAAAATATCAATTTTTTTAATTTTTGACAAATAAGTGCTAACAAACAAACATTTTTTTAAAGTTAATGATTTATAGTTTAAATATTTTGTGTTTATATTGAGATGACTTTCATATAAAAGACTTTTTTTGATAGATTGAAGTTCAGAATAAGAGAGAGGATTCCTCTCAGAGGATAATTTTAATAGGATTTTGACTCATTTAAAAATCACGCGACAATGAAATTAGTATTTGAACTCAGAATTTGATTCTAAACTTATTTTGTCAGTAATAGTTTGGAGACCTCTCTTCTGATTCTACTTTTGATAAGAACAAACTCTAAAGTTTCCACTTTTAGTTTACCCAAAATGTTATGATTATGATTATAATTGTAACTAACCCACTAAACTTCAAAACAATTTATTGCTGACAAAAATGAAATACAATTTCTTTTTAATAAAAAAAAACTAATTCTAAATAAATGAGTTATTTTGTAAAAATCATTGAATAATTGCTAAACAAATCATAAATAAGCGATAAATTGAATAAATATTTGATTGTCCGGATATTATCGAAATTTTACAAATATTTATGAATTAAATGATTTGACATATTTGAGACTCACCCAGAAGTTCGATAGCAATGGTTATGTTAGGCGTTACGATTGATAAGAGGAGTACGACTGTATTCCATATCGTAGTTATAGTTATTCTACGTTTAAATTCTCCGCCAATAAATTGTTCGGTCGAGAGGTTACTAAATTCAGCGTAGAGTCCGTCCAGAGCTCCTCTAATATGATTTGATTTATTTAATTTCATAAATAATTTTAAAATAAAAGTAAGCAAACCTTCCGCAGAACATAAGCGGTGCATAAGTTGTAATCATTTTAATAATTAGAGCGAAAATTCCTTTTAATTATTAAAAAATTGTTATTTATTTTGTTTAAAAAATGTTGATAAATACCTGCGGCCACTATTGGATCCCTGGCATCAAAATTTTGCTTTAATATAAGTTTAAAGCCTTTAATATTTAATTTTAAAATGAACTCAATTACCATAATATCCGCCGAAACAATTGCACCGAAAGTCAAGTATCCAAAAGTTCCGGCCATACAATACAGAAAGAAAAGAAGAAAGAGAGCCAATGCTGTAGATTTTGAAAATGACCTGAGCCTTCTTTCAGACATACAGGCATATATCGGTACAACTATCTCATGCGTCTAATGTTGACAATTATTCTTAATTTTAATAACTTTTAGTAAATATTATACCTGATATGCAAAACAGACGACTGGAAGCGCCGCTAATAAACTGAGAACACTGTTTGGACTAAATTTAAATTATAAATAGTATTTATTCCTCGTTTAAACTAATTCTAGTGTAAAATACCTGGTTTTGATAGGACCCGGCTTTACGTCCAGAACATAATATTCATAAATATTGAGAAAAACGACGTAAAGCATCGCAAATACTCCGAGAGTACTGTCAGACAAACAATTGATTAATGGTTTATATATTATTTAAATTATGTTTTGAAACTTTAATTAAATTCGCATTTTTGAAACTATATTTTATTTTAAAAAAATAACATTAATTGCGATAAAACTAATATAAATAAGATATAAATAAAGATTAGATGTAGACATTTAAGACATAGAGACCTGGCGTATTTCAAAAAATCAAGTCGTTTAAAGTAGCACATGGACCAGACACAAACCACTGCTGTTATAGAAATGGTAAAATTTCTGTTCAAATACCAAATGTGACAAAATTTTTCGCCCACATAAGTTGCAAATACTGTTTAATTAAAATCATTTAAGAATTTAATGCTTTAAACAAATGATTTACTTCTGTCGTATTGATCTCCAATGATAATGAGAAAGGTCACATTTATCCCAAAACAGGTACACATTATAGAGGCGGCCGCCAATTGTTGTGCTCTTTTGCCGCACATCGATAACAATACGTCGTGATATGTGCTGTCATTGTTAATGTCAGAACAGTAAATGAGAATTAGCATGGTAGTGGCCAACATTGCAATAATGACCTATATCATTTTTCAAAAATGAACCATGTTAACTATATTTGAAAACAAATGATTTGCAACCAACCAATTGAACAATTGTTGAGGTGAATATACCTCCCAACCTGTCGTACGCCACCGGATAGTTAAGAACACCGGCCCCTAACGCAGCGTTCACTAACAAAAAGGCCCCCACTTGCCAACTTGATCCTGATCAATTTAATTTTGTTAATTAATGAAAATCGAGTAATAATTGATTTCAAGAATTTTTGTGTTTTTGTTTAAGTTTTAAATGAAATTTCATTTAACTTTCAGATCAATAATTAAGTTTCGATAAAAAAAGATGTTGACTCCTATATTTAGCATAACTCAGGACAGCACTCATTTATACATCAAAATAAAAGCTCCGAACGCGAGAATTTCAGAAACAGAATTATATATCGAAGAACAAGATTTTAGATTCTTCTCTAAACCATATTATTTGAGGTAAAACTATTTAAATAATGGAATTTAAATTCAAAACTATATTTTTTCTTATATTTAGATTAAGTCTTCCCTCAAAAGTTATTGAAAGCGAAGAATCGACTGAATACGACTCTTTGAGCGGTACTTTTCTTATAAAGATCACTAAATTAAATATCGGCGAACACTTTGAAGGACTCGATTTATTAACCAAATTATTATCAAATAATAAACAAATAAATAAAAATCCTTTAATTGAAGTAATTGACAAACACTCTAATAATGAAAAGACAACTTTAGAATCTATAGATGAAGACTTTGACTGGTATTTCGATCAAACCCTTCGTCTTGAAAGTGAGGAACACTCATTGTTTGGCCAAAAATACGGATTTGCAGAACAATATTCAGGAATAATCGCCAGAATTACTGAAGAATTTAATGGTTTAATTGATATTAAAGATCCGGAACATAAAAACTCTATCCAAAGAAGAGAAGAGAGAATTCAAACCGAAAAAAATGATTTCAATGATGAACACTATTTGTCGGATATGTTTGACCAAAAAGACATGATTTCTGATATCATTTCTTTTAAAGTTTTTGATAAAGAATTTGAAAAAACTCATGAATTTAATGACGAACAGAGATTTAGACTCAAAAATCTTCCGAAAAAAGAATATGTTTTCGATAAAACAACAAAAAGGAAACTTTTACTGTCAATGATTGACATTCTCTTCGGTTATGCCTATGATTTAAGAGTTAATGATTGTGAGACTAATGTGGAGTCCGGTTGGACGGTATGCAAACTAAGCGCAACTCTTTCGTGGTTTGATTCGTATTCATCACTCAAAGATGTAATGATTACATCCATCAGAAGATCTCTTTGTTATCCTCTTTATAGAGATTGGAATCTTTCGCTTAAAGTTTTAGAAGATGTGATTCATATTTTAAAATTTGGGCAAAACTTTGTTTTAAAATGTTTTCTCGATATTCACAAAATGTTTAACGAAAGCGGAGACGGAAGATATCTTATGAATGATATATTCATAACTGATTATTGTGTCTGGATACAATATGTTAAACCAAACACTTTTAAATTGTTATCCGATGCTTTACAGACCATTCAAATCAACAAAAGAGATGTCGATTTGGATTTAGATATTCTTGAGAGGGCAGCCCTTCTCGCTATTGAAGAACAAGACTCATCTCTAACTCATTCACAAATCGACAAAACAGAAAAGGAATTCATTGATTCAGACGACGACTCCGATTAATAACTCAATGATGTCTTCAAAATATTTAATTATTTGATTTATATATAATTTTAAAGTTTTGTATCAAAAGTAAGGAATCAGTTATTAAAGAAATAAAATTATTCTGACCTCCTCTTAAAGCTTCAGTCGCTCCTTTTTTACTGCTATATTCTGAGCCACTGCTATCGTCTGAACCACTGGGCACTTCATGTTTACCCCGAGCCAATTGATCGAAAAGTGGTGTTCTTTCATTTTCCTCTTTAATTGTTGCCCACTCGACAATATTACTGACAATTTATCCATAATTTATAATTTATTCACAACTAATATAATCTAAGTTTACCTTCGGTTGATTCTGACTGATCCCTGTCTGCATTTGAAAATTATTTAAGAAAAGTTTAATTGAAGTGATTCTGACCTGAGTCTGTCTGAGAGATCAGAGGACAACGTCTGCCACGGAATATAAGCGGGAAAATCAACACTACTGTTGATACTGTCGTGAATGAAAGATCCGGACATTTTTCGACTCCTTTCGATGACAGCATTACTCCTTCGGGTAATAGAACCGGAATCCATAACCGATCCGGACATTATGACAGAGGACTCCATTGTCCTATTCTTAAAGCTTTGAGAGATATCCATTTGAATCGTTTAACTCAATCACTGAATTACTTAATTGAATTAAATAACTCTTAAAAATAAATCAATTTTTATTAAAATCACAAAAATTATAAAAAGTTTTCAATTATTTGAGAACACATTTCATAAACTTATGAATAATTAATTTATGAATATATTATTGAAGATATTCTTTGATATTAAGTCGAATTTCTTTTAATAAAACTACAAAAAGTGGTGAAACTGCGAACACTCGAGTGATGTACAGAACTGTAGACATACCACTACTGAACTACTGATTGAAGAGATTGGATCCAAAAACCTAAATGTTTTTCTAATCTGTAATATATTTTCTCTAAATTATTCTAAACTATTCTGGTTATTGACTGATATATCAATTTCTGAAGGCGTCTTAGAGTGTCTTAGAGTGTATTAGAGGACAACAATTTTAGTGTTTGTTTTGCCGATTGACTGATACTATTCTAATAAACTTCGAATTTGATCTTAAACTCAACGAAATCCGTAATCTTTTATTTATTAAGAAATTTAATCATATCTTACTTATAATTTTCAGGGCTATTCACTGCTTACTTACCCCAATTTCAAATACATTTACCTTCCATTGACTAAAATTTTATCAAGATAATTTTTGTAAAATAAATCTTTATTATAATAATTTTAAATATATTTAATTGAAATGCTTTTATTATAGAAATATTTGTATTAATATTTGTATTAAAGGTGTTGATCATCGAATGATCATCGATTAATCCAAGATGTATCTAGATCAGATTTGTTTGCGTGAATGCTTTTATAAACTGATTTAAAATGAGTTATATTTGAGATATGATTAAATAATTGTATCTCAAATAAGAAAAATAATTCTTGAAGTTTCACCAAATATTCAATGATTGATGAGGAGAGTAATGCATATACACCAGTGCTAAACATGTGTGAGATTACTATCGATGAGATCGTCTTTTGACAGCACACATGACTCACTCAATGACTGATAAATTGTGGATACAATCAACTTATTTATAAATGTTTTTAGTTTTCAATAAGATTTTGTCGCAATAAATATTTCAACTATCAATTATGTGAAATTAGGATAACCGATGCACTGGTAGTGTATCTCCACTGTATGTATTGGTTCTGTCATATGCTGTGCATAATCACGATCTTGACTTTCGATCCGATTCTTATCGAATTTAATTATTTTTAAAATTATTTTTGCGTTTATTTTATTGGTTTTCATTTAATGGAAAATTAGTTTTGTTTAAACTTTAAGCGCAAATTAAATGGAATTTGAAGTTCTTTTAAATATTATAGGCTCTCTATATGATCAAGATTATTTGACCTAGCACTTATTTAAAGATATATTGATTATATACACCAACTGACAAAACTCTAATGATTTGTTCCAGTTAGTATTGCGGGTTTGAGTATATATTATATTATATATATTATATTTATTATATATATTATATTTATTATATATATTATATTTATTATACTATATTTATTATATATATTATATTATATATATTATATTATAATATATATTCTTAATAATTATAAGAATATATTTTGTATTTATTCTTTAAGTGAAAACGTTATTTATTCATATGTTAAATACAAATACAGTACTCAATCGATAATTTTAACAAGTTTGGTTTTGGTCATTTGGTTAAAATTATTGGTTTGTTAAAATTACTGGTAGAAAGAAAGAATACCTAGTTAATGCTTGTTTATATGGTTTTGTTTGTAAATTATATCATTTTCTCAAATAAATCAGTTAGTTTTTGTTTGTTTAGAATTAATATGTTTTTAGATTTATTTTAAATCAATAAAAGCCGTTTAAATATAATTTCTTTATAAATTTTAACAAAAAATTCATTAATTTCTTAGTTTAAATAGTTAATTCTAATTCAGTTTATCAAACATTTTATTCTCAAAATGTTTTATTTCAATAAAAAGAATTAAATTTAGTTCAAAAATTAAATTAAATTCTTATTTTTTGTTTTTAAAAGTTTAGTTTAAATTATTGGTATCACTTTTATATATAATTCAATGAGGTTTGGTTTTCATATTTAGTTAAAATTAACGGTTT
The DNA here is from genome assembly GCA_034695785.1 of Galumna obvia. NCBI lineage: Eukaryota > Metazoa > Arthropoda > Arachnida > Sarcoptiformes > Galumnidae > Galumna > Galumna obvia. The sequence continues at coordinate 37,267 of JAQFZM010000241.1, forward strand.
GTTAAAATTATTGGTTGTTTAAATTATCGGTAATTTTTTAACATTATGTCTATGGGAACGGGTTTTTGGTTTTGGTTAAAATTAACGGTTAGTTAAAATTATTGGTACTTAAAATTATCGATTGAGTACTGTATTTTTACCAATTTTATTGATATATTATTACAATTAAATAAATAAAAATATTTTTTCATTGAATTCGAAATAATTTTTGTTTCCAATTTTCTCCAAAAGTAGAGATGAACATCTCATGATTATTTTATTTTAAATGTAGTTTTAATAGTTCTTTAATTTGATTTTAAAAAAATCATAAAAATAATCATCAGATGACATGAAAAAAATTATTTAGTGAAAGCATATGCAATTTTTTAATGATAACATTGAGTTAGAAAGTCGAACTTTTTAGAATTTATTAAGCATAAATTATAATAATTTTTAAAACTTAAATTGTATTTCTATCTCTTCTAGGTTTTTAAAAAAGTTATCAAAAACCCCAAATTTGAACCCCTTTGGACGCTCCCCCTCTCAATATTTTGTAAAACCAAAAACACCAAAAATCTTAAAATTTATTCTAAACCTCGTGCCAAATAACCTGATACTAATTTTAGTGACCTTATGTATGTGATAGAGTTTGAGTTGAAAAAATTTCCATAAATATTGTGCGCCAAAACTCAATATTATTGTTTTTATAAATGTTTTAAAGTATTTTATTTTTATTCAAATTATTTATTAAATATTTATGATTAAATGGAAATCAATAATGAAAATCAAAGTCCAAATTGTGGTAAAGGAAAAGAGATTTGTCCTCAAAATAAAGAATTATTAAATTATATGAGTTTTTAAAATATAAAGGATTTACAAATGAAGTGATTTTATTAACCATTAAAAAGTACTTTTCAATCGGAAGAGCATAATTTTATAGGAGTTTGCGATAGGTTTATTAAATTTAAATTACAGGAATGCGGTACTACTCCCATTTTTAGTCATTACAGGCAATTTGGCGGCTTTAATGTTAAACGAAAGAAAAAATCCAAAACATTTCAAATTACAACTGAAGACATCAAAATTATTGACAATTTGATTAGCAATTGCTATGAAGAAAGACCTTTGATTCTTCCGTCAATTAACGATATCTTCAATTTAACTAAAAAAACTGAAGAAATATCATTTAAAATGTGCAGTAAACGCACATTTTATCGCCTAATTAAAACAGCCGGATATCGCATCAGAAGTTCTGCTAAAGAAATAAGAAAACAGAAGATTTCTGAGCCATATATTCAAAATAAAATTAAAGAATATTTGAAAAAGAAAAGACAACTGGAAAAACAATATCCTTTCGTTTTTCTTGATGAAACTCATGTGCATAAGAACTATATTCGAACAAAAGTTCTAATGGCTTTGAGTAAATCAAAGAAAATAAGAGTTAAATTCCAAATGGGTAAGTGGGAGTAGTGACGCATTCCTGTAATTAATACCTTTTTTAATTTTTCAGCTAAAGGTCAGCGTTTTAATATATTATACGCCGGCGGTTTTGATGGGTTCATCAAAGGATCTCTTTTTAAGTGTATTAATAGTGAAATAAATAGTGAGAAATTCAAGAAGTGGTTAAAAGAACAAGTTTTACCTAACCTCACCGAACCGACTGTGATAGTCTTCGATAATGCTTCGGTGCATTCAAGGCTTAGTGAGAGATAATTACATTTCATAAATTTATATTTTTCTAAAATTAAATATATAGGTAAATTTCAAATTATTTAAAAATAAACAAATTTTTCATAAAAATATCACTTTTTGTTTTGACACAAAGTTTAATATATTTATCTTGGTCCAAACCTTTTCATACTATATTCTAAGAAACTACCCTTATTCAAGATCATTTTAGTGAAAACCCTTTATTTTTTAGAAAACCTAATTCAAATACAAGGATTTCTGTGATGAAAGAATGGCTCGAAATTAATGGAATTCCTTTTGATAATAAGATGAAAAAAACGAGAATTATATAAAATAATTAAAGAAGTTCCTATGGATAGAAATTATATTGTGGACCAAATTATTAAATCTGCTGGACACATACCTTTGAGAACACCTCCGTACTGTTGTGAATTTAATCCCATCGATAAAAAATATGGGCCATTTGGAAACATAAAATAGGGAGGTGCAATATTGGATTGAGTTTAAAAGAATTTGAAATATTTATTTTAAATTTATTTGATGAAATTGATGCCAATTATTGGCAAAAATTGTTTAGAAATCTGGTCAAAATCGAGTCAAGATATTGGGTATCACTCAATTGTGATAATGGGAGTAGCAGCGCACTCCTGTAATTAAATGTATCTCGGATATTAAAATATTTAATTAAATAAAATTATATTAATAATTTTTTGCTAAATATTTGTTTAATTAAGTTTTTAATAAATAAGTTTTTATTCAATAAGTTTTTATTTTTATTGAACATAATATATGATAGGCCTTTCTTTAGAGCAATGGTTTCTATGGTTACACTCTATGCTAATAACGCTTTTAGTATCAGGTTATTTGGCATGAAGTTTAAAAACAATTAAAATAAATTATTATTAGTTATTGTTTTCGTATTATTTTTAGTAACACATTTTTATAGTGTGTTTAGAGTAATAAAGATTGTTTAAGTGTTATAAAGTATTCATTATTTTATTAACTATTAAATTAGCATGGTAATAAAATCGCGTTTTTATTGAGATAATTGAGTTATTTTAGCCATTCTTTGGTAATATTATTATATTTTATTTAGTAATCATTTAAAGAAAGTAAAAGTAATTTAATTTTTAAAACAATATCTTAAAACTATTGTTTAGAAGATTTATACTTGCTCATATTAGTTGGAAAATGTCTTTCACTCTCAACAAGGAATTAATTGAAAGCGATTTCATTGAAATGAAGAATGAATTAAAGAGAGAACAAAATGAATGGTTTGAAAATCTAAATATTGAACTAGATCAGTTAAGACAAAGAAATGCGAAACTATTGAAACAAATTAAGAGAACTGAAGAAAGAACTGAAACCAAAGAAGAACATCAGAAAGACATCAATTTCTTGAATAAATCATTTATTGAATTACAACAGAAAGTGTGGGATAAGAGTACTCAACAAAATAGTTGTGATGATCAAGATCATTCTACAATTGAGATTAAGTTATCTGAAATTAAACAAACACTCGATTCAGAGATAACTCTAAGAGAAAAACTTGAAAATAAAATAAAGTCAAAGAAGTTTTACTTTTTAACAATATTTTCGGCACTAATTTTATTAGTGGGAACTCTATTAGCGTTTGAAAACTCGTATAGAATACCGATTGGTTTCACTTATGTACAGCTCCCTAAAGAAAAAACACCAAGTGACATTTGGCCTGGAATTATATTGACTGATATAAGTGATGAATATGCAGGGGTATTTTTTAGAGTATCAGGTGGAAAGGCAGCACCATTTGGGGAAAATCAAAAAGAAAATTCACCAAGGCTTATATCAATCCAATCTCAATATTATTCTGAAAGAAATGCTATTCTTAAAGCAAATGTAAATATTAACAAGGGAAATTGGAGTGAATGGATGTATACAGGAACTGAGTATGGTAATAATTATGTAAATATACGATTTATGGTTTCCAATGAAGGGGTGCGACCACACAATATGGCTATTCGTATTTGGAATAGAACTGGATAAGACTTAAAATTATATTCAAATTAGATTTTAAATCAAAAACTTTTCCATTTTTTATATTTAAAGATATATTCAATTAGAAATTTATTGGATCAGATAAAATGAACAGGAAACTTTTCGTACAATTTATATCAATATTTTTAATTTGAAAGTTGAAATAAATCATAATTCCATAATCCAGTTATTTTATTAAATTTTTAAAATAAATGCATTAATTATACGATACTTACAGAAACCAATGAATAGAGCAAGGATATTTCGGGAATTCCCGATTCTTTTTGGTTAAATATAATTCAAGTAAATATATAAGCATTAATAGGTCTTATATACAATGTTTTATTTTCCGGAATTTTCCCGAATTCCAAGGTTTCACTCAAAATTCCCGATTTAGCAAGTTTAGTCAAATTTTTGCCGAAAACTTACAAATTTAATAAAAATTTGTATTAAATTATAAATTTTGATAATTTATAACTCGGATTTGGAAATATTTTGTTTCAAAAAAAGATTTTTTGATAATCCGAGCGTTATTTTTCTCAATACTAGAGCATTTTAATAGATAGAGATCAGATTTTCATATATGAGAACAATAGACCAGGTATTGCTCAATAGGTTTTTTAAATATCCCATTCGATCGCAAAAATATTATTCCATAAAAATGCAATAAAAAGTGGACCCCTTCAAATTTCGAAAGTGTTGAGTAAAACCAAATTATTTTATCAAATTTTAGACTAAATTTAATTATAACTTTACATAAAAACAAATGTTATTTCATTTGATTTTCATTTCAAAATAAAAACAATTTCATTGCGTTTGCGCTCAAACTTTAAAAAAACTTTAAGACAAACACTTCATATAAATAACGTCTTCAGAGAAAACTTTTAATTTTATAAAAATAACAAAAGTTTAAAAACAATTCAAATAAATAATTATAACTCATTGTTGTCGTATTATTTTTAGTAAATCCTTTGAAAATGTGTTTATAGATTGAAAAATAAATCAAATATTTTATATTTTAATTAAAGTTTGTATTAAATCATGATTTAAATCAGGATTAATACTCGAACCGTTCCGGAAGTTGTGTTCACTTCAATTGAATTACATTTAGTTAAACACAAAAACTTTACATTAATTTTAAATTCATTTTTTAAAATTTTCACTCAAATTATTCATATAAATATCAATAGTTTTGTTGGAGTTTTAATACAAATAATATTTATATTTAATTAAATTTATCAAAAAAATTATTTTAATTTTTCAAAAATTGTGACACTTATTCAAACTTTTTGCACCCATTAATGAGTGCCATCTCTTGTCTATTGTTTATATCAATGACTCACTTATGTTATA
>JAQFZM010000242.1:0-42302 GCA_034695785.1 Galumna obvia
CTTTTACTTTTAATGTTTGAATTAATTTGAATTTACGTTTGAATTAACGATAATTTAATTTAAGTTCGCTTTAAATCAAAACTAAAATTATCTAAACTATGATTTGCGTGAAATTTATCGGTTAAACATTGATTAGTAACTAATCCATAGAAATTATAATTTAAATGTCAATAATATCGCGTTTTTTAATAATGAATAAATTTTTGAATTTAGTGTTTAGTCGTCGCTCACAACAACTTTTAAATTAAAAGTTATTTAAAGCTTTAATACAAACGAAACAAAATTTTAGACTTTATATACATTTAAAGAGTAATTGAATTAAAGATTTTATATTTGACACTTCGAGATACACTATGGCTCAACAACAACCTGGACAACAATCTGGACAACAAACTACACAAACGGTAATCATGCAACAGGACATGTATGGTGAGTTCCCACGATCTCTGGTTTGTCCGCATTGCAAACATCAAATAGTGACGGTCACATCCCCAGAATCGGGTGTTTTGGCCTATACCTTATGCATTGTTTTATGCGTTATCGGGTGTTGGTGTGGCTGTTGTCTCATTCCATTAATGATGGACTCAACTCGTGATATCCACCATCAGTGTCCCAATTGTAGGGCTCTTCTCGGGAAACACAGTCGCTGTCTATAAATGTGTGACAATTGATGTCATCAATTGAATCAAATATAAAGAATTGTATTAATATTTCAAAATTATTTAGTCTTTTATTTTGAGAAAATTACAAATAAATACAAATATAGTTCTAAATATTTTGACTAAAATAATGCAAAAATTGATAAAAAGTATAAAAAAGGATTCGATAATAATTTAATGAAGAATTTTATTCTTAAATGAAATTATTCTTTATTTTAAATGTTTACTAAAAAAATAATAAATGTTTATCAAAGAACTGTTAAAAATTTGATTCAATTATTAATTTTAATATAATGTCATCGAATATATTAATACATTAATTCTTAGTTTAAAATTTTATTATTTCTTCATTTCTTAGACTCTAATGAGTTTTCAAATATACTTTAAGACTTAGAGTAAATCTGAAAACTCATCACATTTTGAATACTGATTTCAAATATACTAATTGTTGAGCTAATTGTTCTCACGTTATGGTCAGTTAATGTTTAAAAATTCAAATTAATATTGAATTTCAAATAATTTCATTTAAATTATTTTAAGAGAAATAAATATTTCAAAAGAAATTCATTTCAATTTTTTCATTTAATGATTATTATGTCATCCAATAAAGTAATGTTCGCTCTAATTATGACATTCTTTATAGTAATTTCAGTGATCTCTGAAACTGAAATGTCAACTGTCGAACCTGGAGTTATCGGTGATTTCTTTAGTCTTATTAAGGTTTGGTTCAGTGGTCTGAAGTGTGGTTATAATGTAATCAAAAACAGTGGAGAGTGTGTCTCTCATATTCAAAATGATTGGGAGAATGAGCCCAAAGACACACAAAGATTCAAATGTTGCACTCATTTCGATCTGTCCTATTGTTTGGTTAAATTAGCAAGGAAACTTTGTAAGAAAGAAGAGGCTCTAAATATAGAAGAGAATATAATGAAAAATTTGGACAAATTAAGTGAAGACGTTTGTAACGATTTTGGCCATCGATGGCATGACTGGAGATCTTGGAAGTGTCACATTCCATGGATTGCATTCGCAATCATTATTGGAATAATTGTTTCGATTGCTGTCGTTTCTGTGTTTGTGTCGGTTATCTGTTTAAAGAAATGAATCACAAATTATTCCTTAATTCCATTAATTATTAAAATTCTTTATTTTTTGTTCCTTTTTTTCGATAATAAATAAAGTTTTGAGAAATTTTGTATAAATTTTAGTTAAATTAAATTTCGTATTAATTAATGAAAATAACATTTCAATGATAACCAATTGAGTGTTCCCTATATAGCTTTACTTTCATTACATCAATATTTGCAAAGATTTCATTTAATCCATTCTTTAAAGACTTCAAATTAAAGCGATTCTCACTTTTGAATCAAAAGTTTTGAGTCAATTCAACAAACATTTTACAATTTCTTAGAGGTTTTGAAGAAATTAAAATAAACTATTTCTAAAGTTTAAAACTGGAGTTAAATATTCAGTTTATTTATTATTTACTTTTATTACAGACATTACTTTAATTTCAAACTTTTAGTCATTTAATTTTCAAAGGGTTTCAAAACAAAAATGTTTTAATAATTTTTCAATTTTAGAGAATTCACTAAAAGTATGTATTAAATCAAATTCAATATATATATAATCAATGAATTAATTGTTTATTTTTATGCTTTTAATGTGGTTTTCGATCCACTGAAGAGCATCCATATGTGAATTCAATATCTTTGAGATCTGAGCCAAAGGATCGGATGAGTCCTGATTTGTTCGCATTTCATTCAGTTTTTTAATAAAATTCTAAAACAAAATTCAAAATTAAGATTTTCTGAGAAACGGTCAAAACCTGTAAAAGAATTATACCTTTAAATCAATTGCGATACCATTCAAATCGTGGTTAAGACTGTCCACCAGATTATAAGTACTTTCTCTCTCAGTGTTCACCGCATTATTTGGAGTCATTTCAATATTCTGTGACTGTTGTTCAATGGGATCTAAAAGCTGTTCCAGTTCATTTTGTTGAGCGATAATGAAGTCCAACTGATGATCAATTTTTGTGTGTTCTGTTCTCAGTTTTTCCAGCGTTTCATTTATTTGAGTAATTTTTAAACCATTATTAATGAGAAGCGAATCCCAAGAGTTGATAGTCTGTGCCTGACTGTGGAACTCATTCTCTAATTGAGTCAATTCGTTTTGCCATAAATTAATTTGGTCTTCGAGTTGACGGAAAGTCATTCCTAATAAACAAATGTTAAGGGAAAACAAAATTTGATTTTAGTTTAACTCACGAGTGGGAGAAGTGCTCGAAATAGGTTGAGATGTGGTAACTATAGTCGATGTTGTCGTTATTGTTGGCTGTAATGAGAATGAAGTGGTTTTCGGTGCTGTTGTTGTTGAAAGTGTCGAAAAAGTGGGCGCAGATGTCGTCGCTGTTGTCGAAGCAGTGGTCAGATTGAGTACAAAAGGAGCTACAGTTGCGGTCGTAGTTGTCGTTGAGGGAGTGCTTAAGGAAAAACCTGACGCACAAGTGGTGACACCAAAATTAAATGAAGGCATTGAAGCCGTAGTTGTAGGGACTGATGAGGTCACCGCCGGTACAGTTGTTGTTGTGGCCAAAGGTTGGACCGTTGCAGTCATTGAGGGAAATGAAAGGGAAGGGGCCGTTATAGCCGTCGTTGCAATTGGAGTATTCACATTGAAAACGGGTGCAGAGGTTGTTATGGCGCCGATGGGACCTCCTAATGAAAGACCAGTTGAACTAAAACTTGTCTGAACCGGTGCCGAAGCGGAGACAGTCGATGGCGAAGAGTTCAATGAAAATGAAAGCGTTGGCGTCGATGTGGTGACTGTCGCACCGAAATTGAAAGCCGGGGCCGAAGATGTAGTACTCGGTTGTGACCCGAAAGCCGACGGACCAAAACCAGCAAAAGTTGGGGCAACAGAAGTCGGTGCCGAAGATGTCTCTAAAATTTTAATTTATTTAATAATTGAATCAAAATATTGAGACCCAATTATTGGTCGTAAGAATTGATCGCAAGAATTACGCAAATTAGGGGTCGTCCCAAACAAAGGAGTCGACGAAACAGTGGGGGCGACGGCCGCCCCAAATGTTGGCGCTGTCGATGTCTGACCAAATGCTGAACCAAATGCTGGCGAAGATCCGAATGGAAGAGACGGTTGACTCGTGGGTTGTGTCTGTGGTGTGGCTCCAAAAAGAGAAGGCTGAGAGGTTTGGGGCTGAGCTGTTGGCTGAGCACCAAATGGAGAACTAAAAGCAGATGCCGTCGGAGCCGACGCTTGACTTCCGAAGACAGGCGTCGACTGTTGTGATGTCGGAAAAGAGAAGAGACTGGAAGTGGGCGCAGATGTCAGTGGAGTGGTCTGACCACCGAAACCACTAAAAGGAGTGTTTTGTTGTGTTGGAGTCCCTGAAGACTCAATTTAAACATTTTATTAAAAGAGAAAGTATTCACCGAAAGCCCCGAAGGGCTGACTCGCCGTCGATTGAGATGTTTGGGTCCCAAAGGCTGGAGTGGGAGTCGGAGTTGTGCCGAAAGCTGGAGCCCCACCGAAAGGGGAAGAACCAAAACTAGTGGTCGACTGTTGAGTTCCGAAAAGTGGTTGTTGTGATGACTGACCAAAAGGAGTGGTACCAAACCCTGGAGTTGTTGTCTGACCAAATGTTGGCGTTTGTGAGAAGAGGGAAGGCGTCGAAGTGGTCACTGGTGTCGACCCAAAAGTAAATCCTCCCGAAGATTGTCCGCCAAAATTAAAGGACATTTTCTTAAATTAGTTAAATTTTGAGCACAAAATCCCTTTTAATTCAATTGTTTTGAATAACAATTATTTAATTGATTTTCATTCACAATATTAGATGAGTTTTCAAACGAAATATTTGACTCTATTTTGAAATGTAGTCACAAACGGTATAAGAGATGGCACTACTTATGGCACTACTTATGGCACTACTTATGGCACTACTTATTCAAGTCTTATTGTATAGTTTTGTTAAGTTTTGTTAAGAAGTTTTGTTGAGATTATTTTTAAATGAACTTCTTATAGATTATAGAGATTATAGTTACTAGATTATAATCATATTCAAGAAGATAATTCAGTAAAATTCTCAAAAATGTTAATATGTTAAATTAAGTATTATTAATGAGTAATATGAGTAAGATTATCTATCAGGTATGAGTAACAAGGTGACAATTACTATTCTTGTGTTCTTGTGTGAATATAAGATTGCTATTCATTATATTCAAAGGTTTAGATTTACTCGAATTCATTTTATTGACAAATATTTTAATACAATAAAATTTTAAGATATTCGGGTGAAGATATTAGTGTTCATTCGCACAAATTTTTTACCTATTTTTTGTTGTGTTGGCCTAGATCAACATAGAAGCATACATACATGCATTTGTTATTTTTCAATATCTTTCAATATTCTCAATATTTTTCAATACAATGTTTATTGACTTCCTATTAAGAGTTAGTGTTGAGAACAGTTTCCAATCGATTACAATATTGGGATATCATTCAGAATCCGAATAAGATTCCTTATAATGGGGTCTCCTTTTACCGGACGTGACTTTATATAACCGTTACTTATATATAAGTTATATCGATATAACTAACGATTAAAGTGTTAAATCATAAAAGTGATCAGAGCCTCCACTTTGGTTTAAATTTATTATTCTAATTATCTATTTATCGAAGTATTACATAAAACTCGACTCTAATTATCCTTTTTGTGACTCGAAGTTTAGAATAATTCTATTATACCAGAGATAAACATCCCCATAGTAACCGGTTGCTAGGAGCTAAAGACTCAAAGAATTCTTAAACTCATCACATATAATATAACACAATATTGAAGGTTGGAGTCATATAAACACATTCAAGAGTTGACTCTCTTTTAACTTTTTAATTAAAATTATTTTCATTTCAATAATAAATATTTAGTCTTTAAAAAGACTTTCAATATTTAATAATAAATTATAATTAAATAAATTGTAAAAAAAGAGTTAATGACAAGTGAAACACTTTTGGCGCAAAAATTGTTACTAAATTTTTGAATAAACTTTTCTCAACAGACGTCCTTTTTTACGTCATAGCGATACACAGCTAACTTTTTGTCGATCTCTGTATTATACTTTTCCTCAAATTTCTGTTTTGTGAGACAAGTATTGCAAACAAATAACCTTTTGATACATTTGAATACATTTGAATTAAAACATCAAAGATTATGTCAACCAATGATTGAACGCTATGTTTGTACACATAATTAATTAGTAAAATGAGAGCCAATCAAATCAATGATTACTTTTCGATACAAACTTTTTTTTCGGAATACTTACAGTTTATATTATATAACATTTATTAATCAAAAGTTTTGATTTAAAACAGAATTTCTTATATTTAATCAAAATAATTAAAAACCATCTTGATTAATTTTAATTAATATACCATTTTTAATAAGTAAAGATTTATTATATTTATAAGAATAAAGTTATTAATGCAAATGAATTATAATTAAAATTCTATTAAATTTTCTTAATTTGAGTTAAGGCAGTTTAAAATAGTCTTAAAATCTAAAAGTGACCACAACTATAATTAACACAATGGGAATAAACCTAATTTATAAAATTGAGGTCATTTTTATGGATATCCCCTCAGATTTCTGACTAAATTGAGACAGAAATAAATGACTTTCTCTTCTCAAAGTAATATCTTTTTAAATGTTTGTTCGCTTCACTAATCAAACATTTTTAAGGTTTTTCTTTTAAAAACTAATTAAGAAAATCTTTTAGACATTGTTTTCACTCAGAATAAGAAATTCTATAACAGATTTGTGTCGAAAGTCTTCTCTTTATTTATTGAACAAATTTTAATAACAGAAAACTTTTTTAAAAAATTCATTTAAAAAAACTAATGAAACGATGAGTTACTGTTTGAGGAGAAATTGACTTTTGTTTTAAATTTTTGGAAAATTGGAGGAACTTTTCGACTGATGTTTGACCTCTTTTTAGATAATTCTTTGTTTAGACTCTTAACTAGACTTTTGCTAAGACTGAGTGTTCTATGAATGGAATTTATGGTTGGAGTGATTGGAGTGGAGTCTCAATATAAATGTCATTTCAATCACTTTAGCCTTTCGTCAATCACTGGAATTCATTGAAAGTAGTGTTTCATTGAATGGATTTTACTTTTACTCAAATAAATTGGTTCTCATTTTAATGTTTTAATTATGGTTTATATCTTTTACACGTTTTTATAGAGTTTTACAAAACTATTGATAAAAATGTCTAAAACAGTGCTAACAGAGTCCAAAACCAGTGATTCTGTTAACAAATACAAAGTAACCATTGTTTGGAAGAATGTCTTCATTATAACAATTATCCATTTATTAGCCATTTATGGATATTATTTAATGATTACTTCAGTTAAGTGGCAAACCTTTGTTTTCGCCTATTTATTCACAGTTTTGGGCTGTTTGTTTGGCATCACTGCAGGTAATCACCGGTTAATTTATATAATTCTCTCCAAAAATATCTTGAAATCAAATTTTAATTTAAAATATGAGTTAATTAATGGATAATAAATTGCAAATCAGGCGCTCATCGTTTGTGGTCTCACCGATCATATAAAGCAAAGTTTTCTCTGAGAGTCGTTCTAATGATCTCAAACTGTATCGCACTTCAGAACGACATATACGAGTGGTGTCGCGACCATAGAGTTCATCACAAGTTTTCGGAAACAGACGCCGATCCACACGATTCCCGGAGAGGGTTCTTCTTTTCACATATGGGTTGGCTTATGTGCAAAAAACATCCCCAAGTTATTAAAAAGGGTTATAAAACTTCCTTTTATTTAAACAATTTCTGATTTTAAAAAAAAACTTTAGGCAAAACTTTGGATTTAAGTGATGTTTGGGCCGACCCTATCGTTCGCTTTCAAAGACGATATTATTATACCTTAGTATTTATATTCTGGTTATTAGTGCCAATACTTATTCCCCAAATTGTTTGGAGCGAAACACTAAAGAATTCATTCCTCATTTGTGTCGCATTTCGATACGTGTTTTCACTGCACAGCACATGGTTAGTTAACTCTGCGGCTCACAAGTGGGGTAATAGACCCTATGAGAAAAATATAGAGCCCCGTGAAAATTTTGGAGTAGTTTACGCATCTTTTGGAGAGGGTATGACTAGTGTTTACTTTTCACCATTTAATTTGAAGGGGTTGTAGGTTATCATAACTATCATCACACCTTTCCCTGGGATTACTCGACTTCAGAGTTTGGGTGGAAATATAACTTCAATTTTACTACACTTTTAATAGACTTATTCGCATATTTGGGTCTCGCATACGATCGCAAAACTGTAGCCAAAGACCATTTGGAACGAAGAATACAGAGAACGGGTGACGGATACAAGACTAGAGTCAACACAATTTGCCACTGGATTATAGCAATTCTAATAAGTACTTGGGTTATATGGCTTTCGTTTTTATTGCGATACTTTTTAATTAAATAAGTTTTATAAATATTCGCTGACTTTTCATAATATATTTTTAATACTTATTTAATGGAATTCAAAAGAAAATTCATTTAATGTATAAAAAGTTTAGCCTTTTTTTAAATCAATATAAATGAAAACAAAAGTAGCGATTAATAGATATTTCATTAAAAGATTAATAAACGATAAAATCAATAGAATAAGCCATACATTAAGGATAAGTGTGTTTAAATAGAACTTGGTGATTTTCAAAGAGAAAACTTAATTAGTTAATTTTTAAAATTGAGAATTACATAAATATCAGTCATTGATATTTCTTTATAACAAAAACTAATTAATACTTTTTATAATTTATAATTAAAGCCTAAAATTATATAAGTTTTCAATACTTTCCTAAAATGTAATCTATATTTATGTCCTATTTATGATCAATTAATTTAAAGACCCTTTGCCTTAATGTTAGGATATAATACAAAAATTTCATTAAACATTAAACTAATTGATTGCCAAAGAACTACAACATTTTAAAAGTATATTTTAGATAAGGATTTAAATATAAGTTAAACAATAAATTACTTGAGTTTTATATAACGTTTTATATAATTCGGTTGAAAACAAAAAAAACAATTATAAATAAAATTTTATAGTTTATAATAGAGATTTCCTTTACATTTACGTTCATAACGGGAACGGCCCTCAACCACAGTCTTATGCGCTTCCTTTTCATGTTCGTGAAGATTGTCTGAATTGATGAAAGTCTTTCGACATCCGGGATAATCGCATCGGAAGACTGTCTTTTGTATTGTATTATCTTTTGATTTCTTGCGTTTGCGTCCCCTTTTCGCTACCGTTTTGTTATTCTTTTCTTTTGAAGAGTTTGTCGTTAAATCAATGGCAGTATTATTGGTCGACAGATTCAGTGCTGTCTTCGACAAATCTAACGGCTGTTCATTCTTTGAGTCCTCCTTTGGTTTGTTATTCTTCATATTATTTTCATTAACCTCTTCATCACTGGAATCTTCAGATTCACTCGAGGATGAGGTGCTCTCTTCAATGATTACCTTCTTTTTGGGGCTCAATCTTTTGCCACCGGAAGGAACTGATCGTTTAATCACTATTTTTTTATAAGTATTAATATTAGAGTTATTTCGGGTTTTGCGGACGATATGAGTTAATTCACTATTATTTAAAAATAGAGAAAAAAAAGTAAAAAACTTTTGAAAAGTATGTGAAGAGTACTTATGGCGATCCCTTTCATTGGAAGTAACAAATTTAGCTTGACACCCGACATAATTGCACTCTAAAAGTTTGTCTTTAATGTGTTCGGTCTGTAAGTGTTCGTCTTTAGCCTTTTGGTCAGCAAATGATTTGGAACAGTTGGGCCAAACACACTTAAATGGGTTTTCACCGGAATGGGTGTTCTTATGAAAGCGAAGTCCCGCCAAATCTGAACACTTGAACTTACAGTCACTCCAATTGCATTTATAAGACTTTAACTTTTTATGACTTTTTTGATGAGTTTCTAAACCGATTCGATACGAAAAGCTCTTAAAACAACCTTTCAATCAAATTTAGATGAGTTTAAGTATAATCCATTGAAATTAGTTGAATACATACCCGGATAATAACATTTAAATTTCTTATTAATTTCATTATTTTTATTATTATTACTACTATTCGTATAAAAAGTTCGGACACGTTTTGTGCTGTCCCTCACTTGTAGTGAAGGGGTTTCATTAGTTACTGTACTCTCCACTAAAACATTGGGTCTGGACTTAATGGGTCCGTACGGCTCTTTTACAGTCTTAACAAACTTTGATTTAGGACCTGATTTAGGCCTCGGAGGAGACGTTTTCGATATACCTTTCAATAGAAAGAGAGAGTATTATAGAGTAAAATGTAATTAAAGGCATTAAAGAGCATACCTTTCAATAAGGGAATGACAGAACACCTGTGATTTGACTGATAGTGAGTCAGAACCACTTCCATAGCGGCAAACATTTTGCCACAAAAAGTACATTTATAACAAGTGATCGCTTCCGCGAATATAATACCGTTTAAGTCTCGGATCTTATTCTCGTCGATTGAAAACACATTCATTGCCGACGACTCAGAGGTTGACTCCGGTATGTCATCCGTTATCATTGATGAGACACAATAATTGAAAATAAACTCATCAAGGTGCATTACTTCTTTCATTGCTAAGTTTATGGCCGACCTATCATTCAATTTGGTTTAAACAAATCTCTTTAAGTAATTTATTAAAACAACTCTTCTCTTCATATCTTTTATATTTTTGTAAAGAATTTGCGAATAACTCTTAAGAAGTGATTAAAATATTGAGATTTGTTTGAAAATAAAGTTTTTGTCAAAAACACTATTATTTGGATCTAAAGACAGTCTTCTCTGAAATCAAATATTTATAAAATTTTTCAAATTTTTACTTAAATTCAATTTCAAATGAATTACAGAATTTTTATCAATTATTTGATTTTTAAAAAAAATAATTAAATAAAATTAGTGACAAAACTTAAGATTAGTTTTTAGTACAGAAATATTTGTGGTAAAAGTACTGACCTTTTGGCCAAACAATTGATTTGAAAATCGTTATAAAATTTAATTTAATTAAATTAATGAGAAAATGAAAGGCGAGGCTTACATTATATTTGGGTTAACTATTGTTAACGTTTGGCCAAACATTTTCTTATTTTCAATTGGGTTTAGTATTAAAGGGATGCAAAACTCCTCTCTTTGTTGGACGTATTGTATGGTTACAGTAAAAATAAACCCTTTAAACCTAAACAGTGACCATAAAATATTCCCGGAATTTGGAATTTAAGTTAAATTAATTGAAAAAAGTTTGACTTTAATATTGTAAAAAAGTTATCTTCGGGTTATTTGATATTTAATACTCTTTTTAAGAAACTTTGAATGTCTTTTGAAAGAAGTTTTGAAAGTATAAAATGAATTGTAATTTATATTTAAAGAGCGGGAAATTGTCTTTATTTTCAACACTAGTGTTTTTTTTATTTTGGTCTAAAGTTTAATCAGATTTTATTGAAACTATTCTTTAATTTAATTTATTTTCGATTAAATTATGTTTTTTAAGAAATATTTTTTATTCCCAAAGAATTCAAAAATAGTCAATAATTTGATTAAAAACAACAAATACTCAACAAATAGTGTAATCAAAACAATTGAATTCAAAACTTGCGGACAATTATTTGAAAAATTAAAGAAAACTAATCCTCGACTCTATGGGAACAGTCCTTCCGATGGACTAACGATTAGTACCGAATATGTGGACACTTTCGCTCATAATTCCAGAAATAGTGGTCATATGATGACTATTGTCGCGATTCATGGAATTCCCGGTTATTATCAACACTTCAATGAACTGATAAAATATTTTTCATCAAATGAGTCAAACATTCGGGTAATTGTGCCAAATATGCCGGACTTCGGTATAACCCGAAAGACAATGGCTTTCTGGCACTCAAACGAAGAAAGGGCTCAATTCATACGCGACTTCTTAAAGGCTATCGACGTCTCGACAATTGATTGTCTGATCAGTCATTCGGCGGGAATTCATCCGATTTCTCTCATTTGGACGAATGTAAACACTTTTACCAAAAGTTTTGATAACATTTTGAGTATTTATTTGTTGAAACTCTTAGCCCTTAGAATTAAAGATCAAATCAATTGGTCTCTTCTGTCCTCAACCTCTTTGGTTATCGAAATACTTCTACGGATCCGTTAATTTGATCTCTGGTTTCGCTCAAAATAAGTTTGGGATTCAATTAATGGATGCAATAAAACCCCACATATTTGCACATAAAATGGGTTATCCTATGAATTATGCAAACGTTGACGAAGTTTTACTCACAATTCTTTTCGGTTCTAATAATCTTAAAGCGAGAAAACTTCACAAAAGATTAGAACATTTAAAGGATAATCAAATCAAAACTCTTGTGGTTTACGGACAAAGAGATAAACTAATACTCAGAGAAAATTTCAAACAATTGGTTCGCGATTTAGGCGCAGATAAAAGAGATTTTGCGGTCTATTCTAAAGATAATAGTATTGAAAGACTTCCGGAACGCGACAATTCTGTAAAAGTCTTAGTCTTCAGAAATGGCGGACACTTTGCTTTTGCCAAATATTGTGAAGAAGTGAACAAATATTTAAGCGAACACTGCCTTCAATAACATATTAATAATAATTAAAATCTCTAATCATTTATTTTTATATGTTTTATATACAACTCATTTAAATAAAATAGTTTTTTGTTTTAAATTATTTATTATTATATAAAAAATTTATATAATAAAATGTTTATTCGAATAAAATATTTTGTTTTAAATTTAATTTTGAGATAAAATGAAAGAAAAATTTCAGATTTTAACGAATATAATGACAATTCATTTAATTAAGAAAAAAATATTAATTTTAAAGTAATTATTATTATTATTATTGAATGATTGAATTGATTGAACGCATGCGTCTATAAGTGACTACACGTGTACTCAATGTTATTGAATGAGTGTTTGATTCAAATGAGTTGGCATTTAATTGACGTTTAATTTTAAGTTCAATCACTCAAACAGTTGTCTAAATCTCAACGATTTGTATATTTATTTGAATCTTATTTTAAATAATTAAATGAAATATAAATAATTTCTTTAATTTATTGAGTATTTAATCAAAACAAATATTTGAATTTCAAAATAAATATGAAATTTTATCACTTCTTTGAAGAATTTCTTTTGAATATATTAGTTCTTTCAATAGTGTTTGGATTAGCCATTCCTAAAAGTGATGATAACAATCATAAGAATAGAATATTAGACCCTTTGTCTAAAGAAGAGCACTATAGAGGTGGTGAACAGATCCACAATCCAGAGTACGATCACAAGGCTTTTCTCGGCGATGAATCCGAAGAGTTCGACAATTTGTCTCCTGAAGAGAGTAAACGACGTTTGAGTCAAATGGTCGACAAAATTGATAAAAATAACGACGGATTCATAACTAGTGAAGAACTAAAAGATTGGATTCATTTCTCACAAAAGAAGTATATAATCGATGACGTCGACAGACAGTGGATGAGTCAAACCAATGATGACTCTTCCGTAACAAACATATCGTGGGATGACTACAAGAAAAGAACTTTTGGTTTTTTGGATCAAATGGCAGATTCTTCTAATGAAGAAACCAATACTTATAAAGAAATGCTTAAGTAATCCATTAATTTTAGTTTTGATTAATTGAATGAATTTATTATTAATTATTAATTAATGGAAACAATAGAAGAGATGAGCGTCGATGGCGTTTAGCCGATCGTAACGGAGATAATGCTTTGACTAAAGAAGAATTTATGGATTTCTTACATCCAGAAGAATCGGAACACACCAGAGATGTAGTGGTAGACGAAACTCTTGAAGATATTGATAAGAATAACGACGGAAAGGTATCGGTTGAAGAATATATTAGTGATATGTACGCTCCCGATGCTAATGGAGATCAGATCCCCGATTGGGTTCTAAGAGAAAAGGAACAGTTCAGAGATTTTAGAGATAAAAATAAAGACGGATTTATGGATAGAGAAGAGATTAAAGAATGGATTGTTCCGCCCGATTACGACCACTCAGAAGCCGAAGCTAAACATCTTATCGTTGAGTCCGACACTAATAAGGTTTGAATTGAGACAAATTATCATTTATTATCTTTTATTTGATTTATAGGACGGAAAGTTAACTAAAGAAGAAATACTCGATAGTTATGATGTGTTTGTTGGCAGTCAGGCCACAGACTTCGGTGAAGCACTTTTACGTCACGAAGAGTTTTAACCCAAACAATGTTTGACTCAATGTTTATAATAATTTCAATTTTCAAAGTTTTTTTTAGGATTGTATTGAAACAAATGTGAGATTCGGTCACATTTTTTGTCCGTTTGTGCGAAACCTTTGATTCATATCTTTTCTATTTATTTATACATAAATTTAATAGATTTTTGCTATTAAACCACATTTGTATTAACACTTATAGTGATAACAAAATGCTATTTTTAATATAATAATAATAGTTATAAATTTAATTAATATTTAGCCCTAAAATCAAATGAAACGTATTTCTAACAAAAAGCAAATCTTATGTTAAGAATCTATTTTCTGCTTAATTTTAATTCTAATTAATAGATCTGAAGACACTTTTATTAATGTATTAAAAAGTAATTTCTAGTCATTTAAGACGAATATAATTCTAAAATCAATGTAAACACACTTATTATATAAGTGCCAAAAGTTATGCAACCCTTTGAACGCTTCCATGACTTGAGAATTCAATTATTTCTTTTATTCAAAGAAATTAAATTATAAGAAATAATTCGACAATAAATTAAAATTAAAAATGTTTTCTCTTAAATAGTTTTTCCTTAAATATAAATTTGTTTCTTAAAATTGAGAATATCTTAAATTCACGAATAAAGTTATTAAAGACACTTAATATACAGTCATTTATATATAAAGACCACATATAATATAATAGTAAATATTGTATAGAAATCCAAACACTTATACGAATATAAATTAAATTAAAATTAGTTTTAAAAAAATAATCAGAATTTTATCGAAAATCACAATTGACTTATGCTTTAAGAAAAAAAGCGATAAAAAATTCATTTCAAAAGTGACTTAATTTCTGGCTTTTCTGCGGCCTCCATATATGTCTGTCCATTGGGTGTGTGTCCACTCTTATTGGCTCCGCTGGCAATCATAAGACGTACACATTCTGTGTGTCCCTCCCATATGGCCGCTAAAAGAGCACTGATCCCATGTTTGTCCACCGCCTGAACACAACATTCAAATCAATTCAAACCAAAAGTAACTCACATTAAGATCCGCGCCTTTACTGATAAGATATTCAATGATATCTTTGTGTCCATAATCTGCCGCGTAATGAATGGGTGACCGACCGTCCAGAGACGCGTTTACGTCAACCTTCTGTTCAATTATCAACTTTTACTCATTTTTTTAACCACACTTTTCGGTATTTTTCTCATTTCAATTGATTTTGAAAAATATGCAAATTTATAGGAAGACATTACCTTTGATTGGAAGAGTTCTTTAACTGAATCCAAATCTCCGTTTTTAAGACTCCAAACCAAATCAGATGAACTCATTATTTATTATTTAGTTTTCAATTATTTGACACAAATTATTTGTTTGTTTATCAAATTTAATGTTTTATTTAAACACTAATCATCTAATTTACAATTCATCTAAACTTATAATTTTTAAGTGATTTTTAGATTATAATAACTTTTATTTCAATAATCAGTCTTTAATTCAATGAATTTAATTATTTTTAAAATAAATTTTTTTGTCAAACGATTCAAAAATTTATTATGAATTTGAGTGAAAAAGTAATAAATGTTTTACTATACGATAATTACGTTATCTTTTTATGGGAGTGGAAGTGTTGGCACCGGTTTTACTCAAATCAAATACAGGCATTTCGTGTTTCAAATTGGAAACTCCAATACAGTCCAAACATCGAAAAACCAACAAAAAAACCAAATCCGATACTAACAATAGTAACTCTTACTGAATAGGGAATCTAGGAAGTGGGTCCTCTGATTTTGAAAAATAACTGATATCATGATATTCATCTTGGTAAATAGAGTAAAATTACATTAAACATTTATTGAGTAAAAATATTTGTGAATAAAATATGAATGAATTATACTATAATTATTATAGTAAACTTAAAAATGTTTAAACCATGAGTAATATGAATAAGATTATTTATCAGGAATGAGCAAGAAGGTGAAAATATAAGCTTGTTTGAATATAGCACAAATTTACACACCTTATTCATAGGTTAAAGTTTACTCCAATTCATTCAATTTTTATTCATAAATATTTTTATTTAATCAGACTTTAAGACCCGTTTTTTAGAAAAGAATTGGAAACCCATTGAAACCAATGACTTATATATTGATTGAATGAAGTGAACAGTAATTCAATTCCTAATTATATTCTAATATATTGTCACCGATTATTACTTTTTTAATAAGAAGTAAATAATTGAAGATATCATGCTACTTTAATAGTTAAATGTTAACTTAAATCAATTATACTAAACTTTAATTTCAAACTTTTAAACCTAATATTCTGATATAATTAACCCATTCTTATGTGAATTTGTTAACAAACAACTGATAAATCAATAGTTTTAAAACTAAAAACCATTTCCTAAAATAGTAATAAATTTGTTCGAGATTTTAATCTTGTATTACATCATAAATGAGATGAAACTTTAATTCCATATAAGGCAAAGATAAACAAATGTCCAAGGCTAACTTGCAAACTTATCTCTATTATGATATTACATTATTTATGTAATGATTAAACAAATATTAAGTGAAACTATTTTCGGTTAAAGCCTTTCATACATAAAAACGTTACAATTTTGACACCATTTGTATAATGATTTTCATTTGTACAAAGAGTACGTATTTTATTTGATATAAAATATATAACTAATTATTTTAAGGTTTTATAGACATTTATGCAAATGAATTAAAAATACAAATGACGTACAAAATCTTTACATCCTTTTGTGTGAAAATTTTTATATTTTTATAATAATTTTGTTGAGAATTAATTAATCTTTTTAACTCTTTTTTAATTAGTAATAATTAATTGTTCGTTGATTTTACTGAACTATAAATTACAAAATCTTTTTGATTTATTTTTCCGTTTGTATAATGAGTTAGTCTTTATTCGTAATTTTTAAAAGTCAAGGCTTTTAATTTATAATTAATGGGATTAAATTAAATATATTAAATAAAATTGGTCATGGTAAACTATAAATCTAATTAAATTATAATTATCTATAATTTCAGATAAATTTATCAAAAACTTCGAATAATATAATAATTTTTGTAAAAATAATGTTTTACCGAAAACTTATTGCATAAGAATTGAATGATAATAAGTGAGGCTTTTTTAAAATAGATATTTATTTGATATGAATTTAATATAAATAATAAATGAAAAGTAAATCTCATTTAATGTTTTTAAATGAGTTAAAGAATAGTAACTTGCTACTAGCAAAGCTATCAAAGTTGTATCCATACTATTTGAAATGGTTTTAAATAAATCAATAATATTTTGTGACACAAATTTTTGGGTCAGTTTTATATATTATTTTCTAATAATTGAATATACTTTTAAACAAACCATAGGATCAGTCTTTGAGTTGGGATACCGACAGTCCTCGACTGACACAATGTTTTACAAATACAATACTACCGGTCGTACCTCTAATAGGATTAGTTGTGTTATTGCCGTACGATTTATATGTTGTCCGAAGTTTTGGTGGAAAATTACCGCCAATTCCTTATCAGCGGAAAAATATTTTAATTTTGGTATTAATTATAATTTCATTGAATTCTTAATTAATTTTCTGTTGAAATGTTAGCTAACAATCATTTGTCTCTCAATTATACAAACGATTTATATATCGAAGACTTTATGGAATTATTTCTCGAATGAAATCAATTTATTAATAATAAGTGAATTATTTTCGCCATTAATTAAATTATTCACATATTTATTGGTCACAATTATTGTACTTTTTTTCCGTAAAAGAGGTTATCGTCATCCGATATGTCTACCCTTCCAGTGGTTATTTGCTTTATTTATTTCAATAATAGAAATCTATCAGATTTTTCAAATAAATGACCATAAAATAGATGTTTTTACCGATGTTTTAAAGTCATTGGAAGTATTGTTTGCAACACAACTACTAATTATTTCGTGTTTAACACAAAAAGTTATAAATTTCGAATCATTGAACTCTGAGAGCCATCAAATCTGTCCGATGATTGAATTTAATGTCTTTTCACGAATATTCACAATTTGGTTACGAAAACTTCTGAGGGAGGGCTACAAAATAGACTCAGATCTGACTCAATATCTTCAAGACATGTGTCCGTCCCTTAAATCCAATCAATCGTATAATCTCTTCGATTCAATGGATAAGAAATATAACGAAAACCGTTTGTCAACAAAAAGTCTTTTTCCACTTTTATGGAGAACTGTTTCATCTCATTATATACTGGCCTTAGTATTAGTCATATTAGAACTCATCGCTGACTTCATTCAACCCTATTTTTTATCAAAACTAATTGATTTTGTGTCTGACCCTCGCGAGTATGAGTGGCACGGATTGTATTACGCCATAGTCTTCGCCATTTTAAATATATTTGCGCGACTTCTCGATTGTCATTCATATATGATATTGACTATTGTCGAGATTCGTGTCCGGACAGCCCTTACATCAGCGGTCTATAAGAAAATGTTGAAACTTAGCTCTGATTCGCGTCGGGAATACACAACAGGTTTGAAAATCAGTGACTTTTTTTTCTCTTTCTTTAAATAACTTATATTTGAAATAAAAGGAGACATAAATAACATAATGGGAGTCGATATTAAAGAAATCAGTATTTTTTGTCGGCGCTCTTATAACTTATTGGCGATTCCTCTCAGTATAACAGTTGGAGTTTATATCTTATGGCAATATTTAGGGCCCTCTTCTCTCACTATTCTGGTTGTGATGTCAATCGTTGGTCCCATCACTACATTTGTTTCCAAACGAATAGACAGACATCAGACCAAACAAATGGAACTCAAAGACAAACGTATCGAACAGTTGTCAGAAATATTTAATAATATAAAACAGTTGAAACTCTATGGTTGGGAACAGCCTTTTATGATGAGAGTCACTCAAACAAGAGCTCAAGAGCTTAACAAACAACTAATTGTAAACTATTATTGGTCTGGAATTGTAGTTCTTTGGATCGTAATTCCTATGTTTACGGCCGGAATTAGTTTTACGGTCTTTACTTTGGTGTCTGGCCTTCCATTAACAGCAAAAACTGCTTTTGTATCCCTTTCTGTTTTCACACTTTTAGGTCAACCGATTGCACGAATTCCTGCTTTTTTGACAGCTTTTGTCAGGGCTTTTGTCTCTTTTAAAAGAATTAGAAAATACTTAAGTTCTGAAGAGTTGGAAGAATATGAAAAAAATGACATTAAATGTGATGACATTTCTGTGATTTCCCTAAAAAAGTGTTCATATTCTTGGAGTGCTATCGAACAACCAATTCTCAAAGACATAAACCTGAGTGTAGGAAAGGGTTCACTAATTGCAATCGTAGGTAAAGTGGGTTCTGGAAAGTCATCGTTATTTTCAGCTCTTTTGGGAGATATGTATAGAAACTCGTGTGAAGAATATCATTTGTCCGGTTCTGTTGCATATGTGCCACAAACAGCTTGGATTCAAAACATGACTTTAAGAGATAACATCACTTTTGTCTCTAACTATGACTTTGAAAAGTATAATAAAGTAGTGAATGCCTGTGCGCTCAAACCTGACTTTGATTTACTACCGGCGCGGGATATGACTGAAATCGGAGAAAAGGGTATTAATCTGAGCGGTGGTCAAAAACATAGAGTAAGTTTAGCCCGGGCTGTATATCAAGACTCAGATATATACCTATTGGACGACCCTTTGTCTGCAGTGGACGCACACGTCGCACAACAACTCTTTCATGAGGTTATCGGACCGAATGGTCTTTTGGCTCAAAAGACAAGATTATTGGCCACACATAACATATCATTCCTCGAAGAAGTCGATCACATTATTGTAATGAGTGGCGGCCGTATCGTAGCCTCTGGTAATTATATGGATTTATCTTCAAAAGGAATTCTATCCAAACAAATTCTCGATGACTCACACATTTCTTCGACGGACAGCCAAAACATTAAAAAGGAAACTAAAGAACTAATAATAAGACAATTGTCTAAACAAAGTAATTCCATCGAAAAAACCAACGAAACGGAAGAATTCGATGCGGGAATAGAATCGTTGGCAAACATATCGAGACAAATATCTCGACAATTATCTGAACCAAACGATTCGGCGAAAGTCAATTACCTGACATTTAAACAACATTTGAAAAATGAGGCCGAAAGGGATCATCTCATTGAAGAAGAAAAACAAAATTATGGAAACATTGGTTTTCGGGTTTATTTAGATTACTTTCGGAGGTTTAGACTATTCTTTACTTTAGTTCCTTTTCTTTTTGGAATTATATTTAATGTCTGTGAAGTCGGGGGTAATTATTATCTCAACATCTGGTCATCAAAGAATTCCACTGAAATCGAGAATCAGTCAAATGAGAAGACATTCCTTTCTATATATTTATCCGCAGTTTTTCTGAACGCAATATTCGTGGCTTTAAGTGAAGTTCTTTTCCGTTACGGAGGAATAAGAGCGGCTGCAAAACTTCATAAGGATATGTTATATTCTGTTATTAGATCACCCATGTCTTTTTATGATACCACTCCATTGGGAAGAATAATAAATAGATTTAATCGCGATATAACTAATATTGATGAGGATATACCTGAAAATGGGTGGGAATGTATGACATATTTGATTCAGTGTTCAATTATTCTTTCAATTATTGTTTATTCGGCTCCGATTATAATCATTCAAATTATAGTCGTAATCATTTTATTCCTCATTTTATACGTCAGTTTATTTGAAATCTATTAAACCCTTAAAACTAAAATTAATTTTATTTATTCAGAGATTTTATTTATGGACTTCACGACAGTTGCGTCGATTGGATTCTGTCAGTCGTTCCCCGATTTACAGTTTTTTCAATGAGAGTATCGCCGGCGCCGTCTCTATCAGAGCCTATAGAATTCAAGAAATATTTCTGGAAAGACTTCAAAATTTAATGGATATTAATATAAATATATCAAAACATGTCTTTTGGACATTCATTTGGTGTGGATTTTAAAGTTCTCTTAATTTTATTTCAAAAATTTATTTTAATTTAGGATTGAGATATGGGTCGCTATAATCGGGACAATCATTACTTTCCCGATAGCATTGTTTGTTGTTTATAAGAGAGATGAAATGAGCCCAGGATTGGCCGGTTTTATGCTTTTTTATTCAATACAAGTAGTGTTTAGTATTTCCAATGGTCTCAGAAGATATGCAGAACTCGAGAACTCAATGGTTTCGGTTGAAAGGGTTAAAGAATACTCAGAATTAGAATCAGAGGCCAATTGGGAATCAAATATAGAATTAAGACCAACAAAGAGTTGGCCAACAAATGGTAGAATTGGTTTTATTAACTATAGTACAACTTATAGGAACGGACTCGAACCGGTCCTCAAAAATATAAATTTTGTTATTGAATCGGGAGAAAAGGTTGGAATTGTTGGCCGGACCGGTGCCGGTAAAACTTCCATAACTTTGGCTCTCTTTCGTATAATTGAGCCCTTATTCGGTCGAATAGTCATCGATGGAGTGGATATCACTCGCATTGGTTTACATGAATTGCGATCAAAGATAACAATTATACCTCAGGAGCCCAACCTTTTTGCCGGAACTTTAAGATTGAATTTGGATCCTTTTAATCAATATTCAGATAAACAGTTGTGGTCAGCCCTCGAAAGCGCTCACTTAAAGGTATGGACAGAATAGATGAAATTGTTTAGAAATAAATGTTTTATTTAAGGAATTCTTCAGTTCTACTTCTGATGGACTCTCGTATGAGATAACAGAATTCGGCGATAATTTAAGTGGAGGTCAGAAACAATTAGTTTGTTTGTCCAGAGCTCTACTCAGAGATACAAAGGTTCTGGTATTGGATGAGGCGACCGCTGCCTGTGATCTGGAAACCGATCGACTCATTCAGTCGACAATCAAAGAAAAGTTTAATGAGTGGACAGTTATAACAATCGCTCATCGATTGAATACAGTTTTGGATTACAATAAAATCATAGTATTAGACAACGGAAGGATTGTTGAGATGGAGAGCCCTCACAATTTACTCAAAAACACTAATTCTATGTTCTATAGTTTAGCCAAAGAGTTTGGAATCGTTTAAAATTATTATTTATTTGTAATAAATTTTTTAATTTAATTAAATAAATACGATTTTGTTTATGTTTTCAAATAAAAATTAAGTTTAAAAACAAACGAAAACTCTTTATACAAAAGTATTAATTTGTGTGAAGAGAACCAAATATAAAATCTTAGGTACAAATAATCTCTTTTAATATCAAATTCATAAAAACCTAATTCTCAATCATTTTCTAAAATTGTACCAAAAGTTGAGGTATTCTTTTACCGAATGGTAATTAAAGTCAAATTCAAGTATTAAATATTTAAATCTAATATTAAATAAATGAAATGACTCTAAATATTGTATTTATTTGACAAAAAGTTCTTACGATATGTAAAGTGTTTATAAAATGAGGAAATTATCTGAAAATGTATTAAAATTTCTTAAAGTTTTTATACAATTGTTATACAAATTATATCAATAATTCAATTATTTGACGACATTTTTGAGAAACGAATCAATTTCTTTCTCATATTCTTCGGGATATTTATGAAGATGTCCGACGTGTGAAGAACTTTCAAAGCACTTCCACTGAACATCAATGCCTTTGCTTTGCCAACACTTCATAAGGCGTTCATTAGCCTCAGGGTTTCCGACCACATCTTTATGAGATACCAATAAAAGTGTTGGACAACCGATAACTAAGTTTTTAAAGGCCTGAGAGGACGCCATATAGTGTTTGGTTGCAATTGAATGAAACACTTTCATATGAAAACTGATATAATTATTCAAAATTGTTGCCAGAAATCTATTATTAGTGATGGCTCGGGAAAGACCATAAGGTATGGCCTCCACATCAGCTCCTGAATCACAGATAACTCCCTTAACAGACTTAATCATATTCTTGAGTTTATTTTCATTAATTTTTTTCTCCATTTGAACCAACACTTCTCCAAATTGATATCCACCGACAGAGAAGGAGTGGACTACAATCTGTGGATATTCGCTGACCTTTTTATCCATAAAATTGAGAGCGTTTTCGGCTACTCTTTGAGATCCCCTCTGAGGTAACAAAAGCTCTAAAGGACTGGTTTTGACGGTCAAAACATCAAAACCTCGGGTAAAGTATAGATTTCTGTATTTTTCTAAATGTTTCTCCTTGGCTAACATCCAGGCAAATATCACAGCCAGGCGTCTAACAGGTCTCTCTTCACTTATCTCTTGTTGTGGAATAGCCTTCGGATGGCAATACCTTAAAGTCATATTTTTATTGACGACGAGTCTATCCGTTGTTTTGTTTGACTGAAATCCAAATTTTAATTTTAAATAAATTATAAATTATTTTTAAAAATGAATTAATATTTACAGTAATCGAAGATTTGCTGCATTTCTGGACAAAAGTCACTGAAAGCGGTGCACAAACTCCGATACATTGACTTCCGGTCAACCATTTGATGCCACTCTTTGTCAATAAGATTAGACTCATCTCTAATAAACGATTTATTGATTTTTCCAAATAATTGAACTGAAAATTATTATTTAATAATTATTCGAAACATAAACACTTACCTTTCACAATTTTCCTATCACACAACTCTTTTTAAAAGAGAACCTGTTTCTTTGCAAATAAGCAAAAATCTCAAATGGGAACTTAAATAGCCAGGAATATTGTATAAATATGAATATCTTTTTTATATTTACATTTTAGACATTAAAACCTGTCCATCAACTCATATCAAAACACAGCACTTGTCGATCACGTGATCGATAATATTCGTTGCCATGACTTCGAGTTTAGACTTTGAAATAATTTCAAAGTTTGAATCCAAAAGGCTCTGACATCAGTCAACCTATTCTTCAGTTCAAACCTTTTTAGCGCAAAATCTTTTTCTCATTTAATTAACTTTTTTTTTCAAAATTATTAAATAATAATCATTTAATTTGAATTTCACACAAATTAAATTTAAAAGTGATTTTAGGAGTAGCACTACCTACTAGGTAGTACCTAGGACAAAATTGATAAGAACAACAAAATATGTTTCTTTTTTGGCAAAATTTTTTCCATATTTTGGAATAAAATGTTTTTTTATCATTTATTTTGAAATTCATTTAAATAAATATATAATTTTGAATTAAACCTTATTTTAAGGATAAATAAACCCTTCAATAAATAAATTGATAAGCCTAGCAAGTACATTTCATTCCTTAAATATCTTTCAATTCATTTAATATAAACCCTTTATTTTCTGCAATTAATTGCATTTCTTTTATTCAAAAAGTGGTTAAATGTTTATCAAAAAAAAAAAACAAAAGTAATAAATTATAATAAAATTTTAATAAAATATTGTCTTTAATATAAATATTATAAATAATTAATGACTAGATATGCAGTAACGGCACCAACAGTATAACCGGTGCCGATATCTGACCAGTGATGCCAATAATTGATACCTTGAGTATAGCCGGGAATCAATCCTAAGATTAATACCAAGAATTGTATCAAAAATAATAATTTAGGGACAGATTTGAAACGATATTTAACGTAAAGTATTGTATAAAAGGCGGCAAAAGTGCCGACCGATGAGTGGCCCGAATAGAAAGACATTCGCGACTCTTTCACTAACTTCGGCACTGAATTATTACAGACAAACGATGAGACATAAGTGACTCCTTCTTTGCAGTAGTGACGGGCGTTGCAAATACCTGCGCACACATTATATTCAATATAATGTCATTTATTATTACAAAAACTAATTGACAATACATTGTATTATCAAAAAAAATATTAATTAAAGTACTAATAATAGCATAAAAAGTACCTTGTACAGAATTGGGACGAAGTCTTCCGAAGTAAACTTTGCAAAAAAGTACTAAAATAAATGTTATGCAAAGTCCAGTGTAGAGTTGTTTGATCTTGGTAATTATTTGCTTCCACTCAGATTTGAATTTCAATTCAATGAAAACTATGAAAAATACGGGAATTAAGAAACTAATGGTCAGTAAATACGGCATTTTTATAATAATCGGGTAATAAGGCTTCATAATAGACATATCATTGCAGTCAAACCCTCTCTCATAAGGATTTGTGTGTTTATATAAAAATAAAGACAATATAGTGCCCACAACTAAATGTATCATGGCCAAATTCATTGTTCAAAAAGGTGCACTTTATATTAGACAAACTTTGTATACTTTATTGAGTATTTATATTTGAAAGATTAAAGACTCAAATTTTAAGTCAAAAGTAACAACATATGAGTGAAGACACCAAACAGTGTATTGAATGTGTAATTGATATGACGTCAGTGTAATTGATATGATTGTCATGACTATCGAGTGCTGGCATTTAAACTTTTAATGACGTCAAACATCTTTAAAAGGATGAGCGCTAAACATAAGAGTTAAAGAGATTCTGATTCTCTTAAATATATTCATAGATTTTATTTAAATTAAATTCATTGAATAAATTACTTATTTATCCTCGTTTTCAATGTTTTCTCTAAAATATATTTTAAAGTATTTATAGTTTAACTTACAATTCATAAAATTTCCATAATTTCAAGAATGAAATTAATTTCCATAAATAAGATAATTTAGCTGGATCGTGTGAATCTTTTAAGAGCAATGAATGTCAATTTTGAATGATTTTAATTATTTTGTGGTAACAAACATTGACTAAACATTGCCCTTAATTTAGTCACAATTTACTCAAGAATATTCAAGAATTATTTTTCAATTTGATATAACAATTATTTAGCAAGTTCAATTTAGCACAAATTTAAAAGCAATGCACTTATTTTAACTGTTTTTAGTATAAAAATCATTAAAACACAATAAATGAAACGAATAATAGTTATTATGTGAAACAAAAAATACATTTAAAATATAATAATTGGAATGAAAGCCAATAAATACTTAAAATACTGTTCCAAATCAATACATATGTTTGGGATGACCTCATCGATGATCTAATAATGATACTGAAAAAGGGATATAATCTGATTTTCAATACAATATGTGATATATTATGTTATCGGAAATAATTTTAATAAATTAACTCAAATTATTATTTAATTTTTTAAATATAGAATAATTTCATTAAAATAATGTCATTAAATAATGCTTTAATTTATGAGTAAAAATGCATTATTTGCTTATTTTTAGTAATTCTAAACCAAAGAATTTTGTGATTAACATAAAAATCAGTGTTGGGTACAATTCTGATAATAATAACAATATCGATGACATTTTAACCCTAATTACTAGTATTATAATCAATGAAAATCAAACGATCAATAATTTGATTAAAAGAACTTTTGTACTAAACCTGAGCTTAGATTCAAAGTTCATTTCTCTATATAATAATTGGAATTTAGACTTTTGAGCTTGTATATTTTACATATATGTAACTTTATAACTTTATATAATAATAATTCATTCAAAAAATCTTATTTCATAAAAAAATCTATAAATCGTAGAAATTGATAACAAGATATTTTAAAGAAAATGTATTAAAGGTCATTTATCTATTTGTAATGTTTATAAAGTCATTAAAATTAATTATAGTATAAATAAAATTTATATTCAGAGCTAATCGTTTGCTATTATTAATGTATTTAATAATCAGTGAATAATATTTGAATTAAATGTCTATTTTGTGAACATTGAAATAGTCAGTCAACAAATCGGATGAACGCAAAACAGGAATACCTTCTCATATGAATAACTCTATTGAGTGTTTAATCATAGATCACATTTCAATTGTGTATGATTTGAGACAAATATCTGAAAACACTTAAACGGAAAAATAGCTCACAATTGCTTTTAATGTTTTCTTTGATTATTATTATTAAAAATAATTTTTTTGTGCAAACATTTAAGTTATAATCAGTTGAAGTCATAGAAACTTATAGTTTCAGTTAAATCTCATATAAATAATGTTTATTGAAGTAATTTATTTAAAAAATTACTGTTAGACTCGGAAACTAATTATTACGATTAAAATATATAGAAAAGTAAGCATGTTCATTTGAAAAGTTACAAGTTATGTGCAGTAAAGTATTGCTAATATCAGAGGTATTGATTCTAATATCGATTGCTCTCATTATTTGGTTCTTCGATTACGACGGAATTCAAATGATTATTATTGTATGTATTGTTGGCGTCTCTATAGTTATCACCGGATATTTTACAGTTAAAAACCGGTAAAATTAATTTAACAAGTTTATTAGCTCTAACCTTGTTTATTTATTAATACAATTGTTTTAATTCTAAAGTGTTTTTAAAAAGAATGAAATAAAATCTATTTTTATTGGATTTTAATGGACAGGAAATCAAAGCCAAGTCATAGGCCGGTCCCTATTGAGGCCAGTAGTGAATCAATGATTGTTTCCGATTCTGATATTGAGGCCAACCGACGGCACACAACCAACAATACGAGTACACTAAATAACCAATCAATGGTTTTAGAGCAGTCATACTTCTCTCCACAAATTGTGAACCCAATCATCGATAATGAAGACAAACCCCGAGATTCTGTTATCTCTAATAACTCAGTTCCGCCCACTTATGAAGAGGCACAACATTTACCTAAATTATGACTAATTTTTTTGCCAATTTTGTTAACAGCATTTAATCAAACATTGCATCGATTTTATGAAAAAAATGTTTGTAAATAATACTTAATATGAAATAATTTTCTATTGAAATGAATATTAGTTTTACATATCTTTGAATTTTCTCTATATTTTTTGTAAATTTTATTCGAGTAAAATCTCTTTTTTCATTATTCTATTTCTACTTGATCATATCATTCTTAATATATCTATTTAAATCAGTTGCAATATAATATTCCTTGAATATTCATGTTTCTTTGATTGTATTTTTTAAAAAAATTACCAAGGAAATAGGAAAAATACATTTCTAATATAATTGGGAAAATAATCTTGAATATTTATTCTTTTAAACAGATAAAATTAAATAAAAAATATATAATTTATATTATAAAATGAAAACTTTATTTTTATAAAAATAATTCCGAAGAAAAAAAAATCAATTTATGATCATGCAACTATCAAGTTTGTAATGCTTGATAGATCATGTGTATATGAGTAATACATCTAGTTAAATCGCTATGGAAACATTTGAATGAACTAACTGTTTTTATGAAATAGTGAATTCAATTGTACTAGATACTTAATTTTATTAAACAAAATTATTATTTTTTATATGAAAGGTCTGAAACATTCACTAATGATTTACTTTCCAAATGACTTATCAAATGTTTGGTATCTATTCTTCGACTTAAAAACTATTCATTTATGTTTAAGACTAAACATAATATAAAACAATATATCGATTCATAAATCTATTGAACAATAAATGGAAAAAAAATTCATTTCTAATAACTATTAGTTATTCTGTTTTCACATTACATGCGTGTGAGTCGACCCGATATACAAAACTCTATGAGTGACTGCTATCTAATTAATAATAATTATTATGTAAATCAGACAACAATTGCCATATTTACAAGTTTATGCCAAAGTTTATGTCGGTTTCTGAGTGAAATTTTAAGTAAAGCCGAGAAAATTACAATATTTTTATAAAATGTGTTGAAACAAATTCAATTGAGTAAAGAATATAAAAGAATATTCTTTATAATCATTTAAATATTGTTTATCGACTATTTTTGTGTTTGTATTCGACTTTTAGTTAAATATTTTTATAACATTAATAAAAACTATTAAAACTAAATAAAGTTATCATTTGAAGCAATTCTTTAATAGAATTTATATGAAAATTAATTGAAATTAATATTATTTGAGAATTAATGAGTATTTGGAAACTTATAAAAAACATCATTAAACTGAGTGCACAGTCATCACGAAATGGGTAATAATGTGACAACAACTCCAGTGGAAACATTAAAAATCGATGAGACTAATGACGATTCTCTACTCATTAATGATGGAAGTAATGCAAGTAATGGTAATAATGTCCATAATATCCCTCCGCAAACATCTAAACCAATTAATGGCATACCTTATGATCGATATGACCCCCAAGTTCAAGATAATTACCCAGAACATTATGGCAATGAGAGTTGGTTCCAATATGGAGAACATTATTTGGGTTTGTCTTCATTGTCTTTATTTTCTTCATTGTCTTCATTTAGAATTTCTTAATTCAATTATTAATTCCTTTGAAAATATCATTAATTTCTAATTTATATGAGTTTCGTGTTTTCAAAAATATTTTATTTATAACTTTTTATGTTTTATTCGATTTTTATTTCTAAAAGTCATAAACGAAAACATTAAAGCATTGGATAATGTAGCAGTAAATTGAACTAGCTCATTATAGTTTTTGTTCTTATTCATTGAAAATGTCTAATATTTTTAGAATTGTTAAAATGAAACTTCTATTTAGAAGAAAGAAAAGTATGGATTAATTATTCTATTCTAGGTGCTTTTCTCTATATATTAAACAAGCTTATTTTTCCAATAGAAAATGATAACCAGCAAATGAGCCAGTATGAAAATGAATCATCAATTAATGAGAGACTTAAAAATATCAACAATTCTGTGCCGGACTTTACTGATGAAAGTAATGATGTCTTGAATGAAATGAAAGAATCGAAATCTATGAATGACTTGAATTCAGTAACAAAAGGACAGATAATCAGAAATACTTCTTTTGATAAGAACTCTGGATTACCTCTTCTAAGGAGAAGTGTTGACGACAATAACGACATCCAAGAAATCTATGATTTAGAGAGTATTGACAGCAGTTCTAAACTGACTCTGAATGACAACAAAAGTGATACCGAAGAAGTTATACAAGAACTCAATAAATTGAACTTAGATTTAGAGGAACCTCTCGACAGAATTTCGCCAAATTATCGAAGGAGAGGACAGTCGTGGAGTAATTGGGAGAACAACGTTAATGTTGACCTCAAGACGGAGGTATTCAAAATTGACTAAAAAAACATTTAACACTCATTTTCGTTAAATTTGTGATTCAGTCGAGTTTAAGCAGTTTTTCCCGTCCGGCCTCTATTAATGACCAAACACCTAATGCTGTTAATGGCAAAACTAAATCATATACTGCTCCGGAATATAGAGTTAGGACAGATTCTGCTATTGAATGGTTGGCTAAACAGGTAATTACCAATTAGTTCTGGTATTCCACTTTTGCTTTATATTGCATTAACTAATTAACAAAAAGTCTATTATATTCTGAAATTTGTTTCTATTTTCCATTAATTTCCCAAAAAACGTATAAATTATTTATTTTTGTTTTATTTTAATTAACCTATTCTTCAATTAACAACTTTTGCTTTTATTTTATTATTTTGATATTATTTTTCTTAATTACTCTTTTATATGAAATAGTTTTGTGAATTTTTCAAATATAATTAATTCATTTCTCGATTTCATTCTATAATAAAAAATAAATATATGATAATATATTTTTTTAATTAAATAAATGAAATAAAAATATAATTAATTATAAAATTATAAAAATATTTTATTATTATATTTATTAATAATATTCATCTTGCCCAAATTGATGAACATAATTCTTGTTGATTTGAAATTTTATTATTTAAGTTTTAAAATAATTTTGAGTTAATGTAATTAATTTATTTAGAATATCAACAAAGTAATTATACTAATACTAAGACCAAGAATATATAAGTTTATTTGAGTTTAGAATTCTTTTTAATGATAATTATGTGAATATTCTTTGAAAGACTTTTATATGAATTCTCTTTTATTTTCAATTTAAATGTTTTTATTTTATTATTTACTAACAAAGAATCGATTTTTCATATAATTTATTAAAAAAAATAAAAGAAATATAGTTTTCTTTGAGTCAATCCATAGGAGAACACATTTTTTTTTATTATGAATAGACTTTAGACAACAATTTGTTTTGACTAACAGTTAGTTTCTAACCAAAAGTAAATTAAAGGTTTTGAAAACAAATCTAATGATTTTATTTACAAAATAAAGTCATACCCACTTTGAGTCTCAACTTAAGTTTGATCGGTCATATAATTGCATAGACTCTCCTCAGTTTGAGTTTCATTTATGAATTCGACTGTAAATATTTCGAGAGAAATAAAAATTATAAGAATTCATTGCAATAACAATAAAATATAAATAAAATGTTTTTCTCATTTAAAAGCCAATAATAAGCTTAATATCACTTTTTTTTAAATAAGTATTTAATTCATTCTCTCGTTTGAAAAATGAATATACCTTGCTACTAACAATATTAGAAATGAAAGTAAATTATAAACAGCGTTTACTGTTCTCTAATTTTTTAGTTTAATATCACTTTTATACTACAAATGATTAAAATATCGATTTAAACGATAGTTAATCGAAAAAACAAATTTATAAGAGTTTATTTATACCTAGATAACATATTAAATTAATGAATTTCTTATTTTTTTAAATAAATTTTTGATTAAAATTGTTGTTTGAATTTCAAATTGAAAGCACGGCATCGAAATGGGCAGCAGTTTAGACAACGACACAAAAGAGAGTCATCAAAAAACAAGTGAACGAAAACCTCTTAACAAAAATGACTTAAAGGTTAGTTCAAACACACATTTCTCTAAATAATAATTCATTTTTTTAAAGTTAAGTTCATTTGAAATTCCTGGAAGTGTTATCTCATTGCCATCAACTGCTGGTAATGATTGACTTATTCAAAGAGTTAGACATTAATTCGATATTTAAATTAATTTAATTATAAAATATTAAATTTATTTTCTCCTGAAAACAGTGAACGACAATGAAGTACATGAAAAATATGATGATTTGGAGAAACAGATTATAAATTCTATTGAAAACGATTTCATCAGATGAGGAGATAAATGATATTCATTTCAAACGCCAAATCAATTGATTTCATCTGTAAATAGACTTCATTTTGGAAAAGAAATTTGTTATTAGAATTTGTACACAATATTCACATTCATTTGTATTATTATTATTAACTGAAGAAATGTCTGATATAATCAAAATTTGAATTTAAAGTAAAATCTGTTATAATTTTTTGAAACAAAAAAAACTTTAATTAATTAAACGCTAAAATTATGAAATACTGAATTTTAGAAATGTCTTTAAATGGCGTTATTTAGAGATCAATTAATTGTTCATTTAATAGAAATAATGATGCAATTGTCTGACTCTTCAATTGCGAATAGGAGTAAAGGCAGGGCTATATGTGTGGCCCTCATTCGGTCGATAATTGGGATACATTGTTGAGTGAAGAACCTGAGGAGGGACTGAACTAATGACTGGCGGCTGTTCTGTTTGACGACTCGAAGATGACTGCATTAGGTTTGTGTTGTGATCCTCTAATGGGTGTTGTATTATATAAGAGGCGCCCAAACGTATCTCTTGTGACGCTTTATAACATTAATTAAATAAATCATTAAATTAAAGATTAAAAAAATGAATTAAAAGTACCAAAAATGATATCATTGGCCGCTCTATCGATATCTCCCAACGATTGTCGAACAATGAAGTACTTTAAGGAAGCAATCAATTCGTCTTCAGAGAACTTGTATTTTGAGAGTTTCCTGGAGAGTCCTTCACAGGCCCTTAAATACTTGGCACAGAGTTCGGGTGAACTCTTTTCTGGTGGCGGTTGTGATGTCTCGATATCATTGGAATGATTGACCTCTACATCTGTCGACGAAGAATTGCTGCCGACGTCATGTAGTGGTGGTTCAGTCACTAAGTTTTGGAGCACAAGTGGTGGAGGACTGCCATTAGGGCCCCCATTATTCGGATTAAACATTTGCATGGCTTCAGAATTGTGTGAATCGATGGCATTTACTTTACCCGTTCCTCTAATTATTTTAATATTCTTCTTGGAAGCACTTCCGCCGGCATTCGTTTCGTTATCTTTTTTCTTATTATTGAGTATTTTCTTTGATTTGTTTTTCAAAGAGTTAACGAACGATATATTATCTTTTGGTTTGTCTTTATTATGGAGTGACTTCTTCTGTTGTTGTCTTTCTTTAGATTTTTCATATCTTCTTCTATTCTTTTCGATGTAATCCAAACATTTCACACAAAGACATTCATTATTCTGACATTTATGGCCTTTAAATCAAAACAAAATAATTAAATAAATGATTGTTAATAAAGTAAACAAACCCTTAACGGCAACAGTAATGCCGTGTATTTTACATCGATTGCAGACTCTTTCCGATGACTGAACGCACTTTGGTTTAGGTTTAGACTCACTTCGGGATGACTTCACTTTTACCACTTTTGCCGCTTTTGGAGTCTTTTTGGTCGCAGATTTTTTTGTCTTCATTTTATTCAATAAAACCTATTATTAATTAAAATATTATTTAATTGAAATAATTTTTGTTTTGAAATAAAAATTGAATCAAAAATAGAAAAACAATGCGAACGACGAAAGCATTGACTGATTTGAGCCAAAAAACAGACCAATCATTGATTCAATCGTTTCTCAAAATCTCGTTATTTACGACTTTATTGATGTTAAGCACACGTCCTCTCCTTTGCCACTATTTCTTTCCTTTCCTTCAAAACTATGCATAACCTGAACTTCAGGTCCTGAAGCCTTACTTTTATTTAATATTTATTATTATATTAATACCTATCCTTTTAAAACAGAATATTTTCTCATAATTAATTAAATTATAAGAAACTATTAATGAAAAAATAGTATTAAAAAAAATTCAAAGTTTTAATTGTTTTTATAATGAATTAACACTTTTTAATAAAAGTTTAATTTAAAACTAATAAAAATTAAAATGTTTTTACATTATTATTAAAAAATAACGAATAAATTATTTATAAAAAAATAATCATTTCTTTTGTTTCTTTTTTCTCTTATTATTCTTTACTTTATTCTTCTTCAGAGGAATGGGTTTAGTGTAGTCTACCTCTGACTCAACACTGAATGGTTCTGTAGAGCTCTTTACCCTTGCAAGTTCTGAACCAAACTTATTGTCTCCTTCTTTTGACTGTTTACTCCTAGATATTTTATCTTCAACACTTTCAAGGCTATCTTCGGATCTTTCATCGTCTAATTCACTATTGTTTCTACTATCTGGTTTATCATTAGGTTTATCATCATGTTTCTTTTTATGAGAGGGACGAACTAATTTGAATGCAGTCTTTTTCTTTTTTCTATTAGTTAAGAGCCAACAAAATATAATCGCAATTAATATTAAGAGTAAAATAACGATTGCAATGAGACCAACAAATATTAATATTACAACCATTTCTTCATATTCTTCAGGAATTTCTTTCTTTGTGGTCATTGGTGTGGGGCTTATATTTACTGAATAAGTGCTGTTCGCTTCTGAAGAAGCGATATTTCTTAACGAAGAGGTATTAGAGGTGTTCGATGTTGTAATAAGAGTTGTCGGCACTGGTTTCACATTACGTTTATTTACAAAAGGGTTTGGGGTTCTCTTCGTACTATTCCAAGTTGTACTGGGAGTTGATAGAGGAGTACCACTCTCTTCTAAAGTACTGATTGATTGTGAAGAAGTGCTCATCGCTTGGGAATAAGTGCTGTTCGCTTCTGAAGAAGTTGTATTCGAAAGACTATTGTCTGTATATTCATATTTGTTTGACTTTTCAGTGGTTTTTTCCAAAATATTGATATTCTTTGAAATTACATTCATTTGTATTAAAGTCACAAAAGAGAGTAAAACAACTGAAATAAATGATTTTATTTTAATTGCGTTCAATAGTTCTGAGATTTTACTGATAAAAGTTGTGGTATTCCTAAAGTTATCCATAATCTGATTTTGTGACAAAAATACTGAATTAATTATTTAAGACTTTAATCGCTTTTAAATATATAATTATATAACGGTTTTAGTTTTATTAATTGAAAATAAATTAAAGTATTTTTAAATGTATATAATTAGAGAATGCAATCAATTGTTATGTTTGTCCTTAATATTAATATTGTTTTATTGATTTATATATTATTTTATTGAATATATGTATAAAGATTTATCCAAAAATCGTAACACTTATTATTATAATTAATAAACTTATCTGTAATACAAAGATCACAAAATTAATAATTTTTAGATAATTTACATTTTGTATATAAATTGTAGATCACATCAGAATCCAATAAAAAAAAGCCTCAAAACCATGAAATAAGTGAAACAACAAAATTTAATTTAAAACTAATAAATATTAAAATGTTTTGACATTTCTATTGGAAATATCAAATAAATGAATGAATAAATTATTTATAAACAAAAAATTGAATCATTTCTTTTGTTTCTTTTTCTTCGAATCTTTAGAATCATTTTCTTTCTTCTTATTCTTCTTCAGAGGAATGGGTTTAGTGTAGTCTACATCTGACTCAACACTGAATGGCATCGAGGAAGTCGTATTACCTAAACTCATTGAATCTGGTTCTTTTTCTTCAACTTGTTTTAACTGTCTTTTCTTAAAAATTTGTTCCTTAAGACTATTAAGTCTACTTTCAGGGCTATCGGATTCACTATCGGTTTTCATTTTAGTTGGTGACCATTCATTATCTGGTCTGTCATCCGGTTTGTCTTTACGAATGTTAGGACTCATTTTGATCGAGGTCTCTTTATTTTTTCCATTTCGAAGCCAACAAAATATAATCGCAATTAATATTAAGATTAAAAAAATGACTCCAATAACAATAACAAACATTAATATTATAACCCAAGTTTCAAATGTTTGAGGAGTTGTGGTCACTCTGTCTGTCGATATTATGTTCATATCTACTGAAGAAGTGGTATCTCTTAGGGGTTTATTGAGAGTTTTGTATAATCCGAAAGTTGTCGGGACTTGTTTTACATTACGTTTGTTTACAATAATGTTTGGGATTCTCTTCGTACTATTCAAAGTTGTACTAAGAGTTGATAGACTAGTATTACTCTCTTCTAAAGTATTGATTACAGACCAAGAAGTTTTGTTTGCTTCTGAAGAAGTTGTATTCGAAACTTCATTGTCTTTATATTTATATTTGTCTGTCTTTTCAGTGGTTTCTTTCAAAATATTGATATCTTTTGAAATTACATTCATTTGTATTAAAGTCACAAAAGAGAATAAAATAACTGAAATAAATGATTTTATTTTATTTTCTTTCAATAGTTCTGAGATTTTACTGATAAAAGTTGTGGTCATCCTATTTATATCCATAATTTGATTTTGTGACAAAAGTTCCCAATTTATGACTTAAAATTAGTTCTCTTTTAAACATAAAATTAAATAACGGTTTTAATTATATTAATTGAAACTAAATTAAAGGTTTTTTAATGGAT
Organism: Galumna obvia; assembly: GCA_034695785.1. Classification (NCBI taxonomy): domain Eukaryota; kingdom Metazoa; phylum Arthropoda; class Arachnida; order Sarcoptiformes; family Galumnidae; genus Galumna; species Galumna obvia. The sequence goes on from JAQFZM010000242.1 coordinate 36,430, forward strand.
TTAATTTTAGTGAGAATTGAATCAATTGTTATGTTTGTTCTCAATATTATTGATTATTACTACAATTGAAACAATTATTAATATAAAATAGTTATGTTTACTAACATTGAGTTCATTTAAACCTTAAAAATTTCTAAATTGAAATAATGTTTTACACTTATAATGAATTTATATTTTATTTTCAGATAATTTATATGTCCTTTATTAATATTATAAGGATATAGCATTAAGGATCAAGTAAGATTTCCTCAAATCAAGGAAAATCCTTGGAAATAGATTTGGCAACACTAAGAGGAACCGATAAAATAAGAATTCATTGGAAGTCATAACCAAAATTAAAAAGTTTATAATCCACTGACTGTTTCCTTAAAGACATTTTTAATTTAGTTAATCAAACACTAAATTATATGAAAATCAATATAAGCGCCAAAATAATCGAAAATTAATTATTTTATAATAAAATTTTTTTAATAATTTGTTTTTAAACTTTTTTTTATACCATTTGATGAGTACCGGATATTCAAGAAAACTGTACTTTCTTTCAAATGAATGTCTTTTTATCAAGTTTAAGCTATTTTAAAACAAACAAAACTATCAAGATCAAAGTATATCATTTTAGAGAAAATTTTCGTTAATTCTTAATAAACTTTTCTTAAATAGAAAACATTTTAATTGAATATAAGATAAATGATATCAAAGAAAGTGATAAAAGTTTTATTTAAGTCAAAACAAGTCATTCAAAAATCAATGTTTACAAGATTTGAGTCACGAAAGACATTAATTGTCATTAGTTTTGATTATCGTTTAAATTTGAGATTATATTCTATTTTTATTCCTCAAAAGTTTAACGACAGGAAAATATACGGATTCAGTAATGATTGCATCGAAGATCTCTGGCGGTAGGAATTCCTGTATTGTAAATAATGCCCTTTCCATCAGACTATAACAATAGTAATAAGGTTTTGGCGAACAACTTGTGATCGCATCCAGAATAGAGTCAACTACTTCTTGAGGATCATCTTTGGCGGTATACATATAACAGTTGATCCTTTCATGCAATACATCGCACTTTTCTGGACCGTAATCTTTTCGAATATCTTCTGGTGTTTCCTTCCATTTGGTTTGGAAGTCATCAATCCATTGATTATAATCCGTTAAATCAGTACTAAATTATTGAAAGAGTTTTAAATTTAAGAGTAAAACATATTTTTCAAAACCTATAGACTGTGGGCTCTATTAAAATGACATTAATATCAAACTGTTGTACTTCGTTTCGAAGACAATCATTTAATGTCCTCAAAGAAGACTTTGTCATCGAATAAGAGCTGATTCCAGGGAATGAAAGTCGACCTTAAAATTAATGTGAAATTTATTAATAAAATTTTAAAACATGTGTTTATGAATACCTGCGAGAGAACCCATATTCACAATACGACTGTCTTTTGATTTCCTAAGAAGAGGTAAAAATGCTTTCGTAACTCTGACCGCTCCCAACACATTCACATCCATTTGTTTTTGGAATATATCAATGTTTTCTTCTCCCCATTCGAATGGCAGAAAACGTAATATACCAGCGTTATTGACAAGAGCCCATAATTCTAATAATCAATTAGCAAGATAACTTAGAATTTTTAAAAATAATAATAACATTACTATTGTTTTCAATATTATTCTTAACGTAAAGAAGTGCTTCCTTTACGTCTTCATCTTTGGTTACATCAAGTTTGAAGACTTTTAATCGTTTAGAGCAGACATTCTTCAAATGTTGAGCGCCTTTACTCTCGGGATCCAAACAGGAGGCAAAAACTGTGAATCCCTTTGTGTCCAACTGTTGCGCTAATTTATTGCCGAAACCGGTATCACAGCCTAAACACAAAAGAAATTATTAGTTTGCCTTCAATTATCCAATAGTTTTATTTTCAGTATTTTTCCGATTAAATTATTCACATTTTATTCAAAAATAAAATTAATTTAAATTCTATTCCATATCTAATATTAGGTGACATTGAATTTATTGGAAATAAACCAATTATTGAACATAAAATTTATATAATTATCGTTTCAGACTTTATTTGATTTATTAGAAAATATACAAAATAAAGATGTTATTTAAAGATACAAGAAGTTGTCAATAAGGTCAACAACTGATAAAGTAAATTGTCAAAAATTTACACCAATAGACTATAATAAGAAAATATACAGTCTTTAAAAAAACATAGGAAAATACTTGATTTCGACTTGATAATTTATCTCAGTTCTTGTTTGAATTTTAAAGTCAAATTTTTACCATTCATTCAGTAATTGCCCAGGTTTAAAATTATAAAAAATCACCTTGCAATATTTTTAAATTTGACCTTTATTGTAAATTAAGTCATTTTTGAAAGACAATTATTATTTTTCTATTTTTTTTCCAAAATTGTATTTTTTGAAATCTTAAAAGGGAGTTTTAATTTTTTTATTACTAGTTTATTTTCCATTTAAAAATAATGAATTATCTTGCTAACTTTTTGTGTAATCAAAATTCTAGTAGAGCACTAAAAATGGCATTTTTAAAATATTATACTAAAATAAGTAGGTCAATTAAAAATTCAAGAAAGGTTTTTTTTTCTTTTTCTAATTCTGTGCAAGATATTTTAAAGTATTTGATGTATTTACAAAAACCTAAAATTTACAAGATGATTTGTAGAATTTCAACGACTTTTTGCTTACTTTACAAAATTAGCGAAATTTAAAAAATGTGCAAGGTGATTTAAAACTTTTATAAATTTTTCTAACTAAAATAAATAACGAATATCTGATAAAAATATGATTTGAAAATTCCAACTAGAACCTAAAAAAATTAACAAGAGAAAATCATATATTATTTTCCTGTGTCTTTTTAAAGACCGTATATTTAAGGTTAATCCCAATAACATTTACTTTTTATCAAAAAAAATAGTCAACACTTCTTTGTTTTAAGTTAAAGTTTTTTTTAAGGGAAACCCATTAATAAAATAGTGACAAAAAATTGATAAAATTACTAGTTTAAAATAATTATAAAATTAAGCAAGTTACAATTAAGTGACTTATTAATTCACTATCAGACGATTGATTCTCTAGTTTTTTAAGTTAAATTCAGGGAAAAATAAAAGGATTTAATTAATCATAAATGTTTATAATTATTCTCAATTTTAAATAAAAGATTTTAATGATAAACTAACCATATGGTCAACATTGTTCTCAGACCAAAGGGTTTATTTTATTAATAACTCTCTGTATATAAAAATTTTTCATTACAATATTGACAAAGTTAATAAACATTTACTCATAAAATGTTAATAATTGAGAGCGATATGCATTTTATGTAAACAAGATTCAATTATTAACACTTTTCAGCTGTGATTCAAATAGTTTCTATTCAAGGTAATTTATTTTTATTATTGCTTAATGTCGTCTGATCTTATTATATGACTGTCAATGATAATTTGCCTTGATATTATTTTTTAATAGTTATTTAAATCAATCATTACTATTGAAAGGGCTGACAAGATTGTTGCTCTAATGTATTTTTAATTGCCCTGTTTAATTTATAAGCATTTATTGAATCGAGCAAATTATGTCTAATAATTTTTCAAATGTCAACAAATATTAAAAGTTAATAATAATAATCGCTTTTATATATTAATAAATTATTTTAATAAGAAAATGTTTTAGAATGTAAACATATTTTGCATTATAGAGTATCAAGCTATTTTATAATAAACATCAAATCCTTACCTGTTATAAGAACAGCCTTTCTGTCGGGTTCGACATTTGGTATACTAGAGTTGTGATTGCGGTAAAATTTAGTCAATTGCCAGGAAATCCATAACACAACGACATAATATCCGATACCAGAAATAAGGCATTCAATTGAGTTGACTGAAGAGATGAGTAAAATAACGAGAAATGCTATTCCAAAGTGTTTGAAAGTCTCGATATTGACTGCACTCATGTTTTGAAACAAAATTTTCCGAAACTGATTTCAAAACATAAAAATAATGAAAAATTGAGTCGAGTTTTCCCCTAAAAATGTAGTGACACTCAAATAGAGTCAAATAAAGTGAAAAACAGACATTCGTTAAAACCTATCGGATGTCTGTTTAAATCTAAACAGAGTTCGATACTTCATAATCTCTTTGTTGTACAAGTAGTGCAACAATGAGCAAGGTCTAACCTTCTCCTATTCAACAGAGTCTAATAAATTACTTTTACCTAAGATTTCAAGTTTTTAGTGATATTTTAGTTGAATTAAAGGAATGGAATTTTTTCGAATCATTTAAAACATTAGCTTTAAGTTGTTATACCAGTTGTTATACCCAGGGTTTTGGTCAGGAGTGCGGACGTGAATATATTTGTGTTATATAATGTGAACCATAAGAGTCATCACAACCATCACATTCACCACAAGGACATCACTTATCTCTTATCTAATACTTAATGATTATTTGGTTCTCTATTTTATTACTTCGAGTTTTGAATACATTTTGTTCTCATTTTTATTTGAGTTTAGTTTACAAAACAATATTTTATTTATTTTGCAGTTATTCACACAAATTAATCCATTTTTATATTAGACAATGATCAAGCTCATTTGCTCCATAAAAATAGTTTAAAAATAGCCTTAACAATCCTAGATTGCTTATCTAAACATTTATATACGCTTTTTAACCTTTTATTTAATATTAAGTAAATTATTAATCAGTAAATGTTTTCGTGTACTTAAAGATAAATTATCAAGCTAAAAAGTTTATTATAGATATATTAAGTTGAATTTAATGAAATAGATGGAGACATGGTAAAAAATAAACAATTGATACTTACTTGTTCTTGATCAAATTGATTGATGATTTGGATTCTTCATTATATCACAAATGATTTATTTTGAATGCTTTGAGTATTAGTTAAACTTTAATTAAATATACAAAAAGTATTTCCTTTGAATTTAAGTGAAGATATTTCCTCGTTTAAAGAACTTTCCATTATTTAGTCTTTGAATCTTAATAACAGACTTATTAAGTATTATTAGAGTTTTCTTTTCTATTCTCAATAAATTCATAGTAACTGTATTTCGCAAACACTGAGGAATAATTTCCTACAAATTTTACTAAAAAATAATTAGAAAAGGGATAAAAATAGTAACAAATGAGTTCGAGAATGATTTAAATGTGAATTACTCTAAATTCTTGTGTTAATGAACTAAAATAGGAACCATTAAACTCTACGAATATTTTGAACTTTTATTTATTTCAAATAATCAAATGTTTATTAATTGAAATAAACAAATCTTTGTTTTATTGGTTCTCTTATCCAAATACACTTTAATTTATTAAAGTTAAGGTTATTCTCTATAATTTAACAAAAATTTCATAGATTGAACTTCTTTTGAAAAATTGGTGATTAATGTTATCGATCAATGATTCTATAGCTTAAATATATGAGCAAGGTAATCAAGACTCTCTTAAACATCATTAATTATTTATATATTAATATAATATATAAAGTTATAAATTATAGAACACAACACAATTCATTGATTATCAAAAGAGGGTCTAAAATCTCATTGAAATTCAAAATAAAATATGATTACCCTGAATATTGAGCACAACATAAATGTTTATATACCTAATCTTATACAACTACATACACTGTATATATTACAGCCATTCCTTTCATTTTGGGATAATTAACCCCTACCTTTAAACAATTGAATAGTTTGGTGCAGAAAAGAGACTAACGCTTTAAATTTCATAGCTATTAAAAGGCTTTGGTGCCAAAACTCATTTATATTACTATTTGTCGAAGATTTGTAACCTTTTATCGTATGTTAGTTTAAAGGGTTAGTCTCTTTTCTG
>JAQFZM010000243.1:0-42216 GCA_034695785.1 Galumna obvia
AGACGGAAAATAACAAATGTTTGATTAATTGACAATCGATGAGAGGAAGAGTCGATAATCGATAGCCACTACTGTCCTGTCGACCAGTCTGGAAGCACAGGCGCTACATATTAGTTTATAAAAATTTTTAATTTTAGGTAAAAATGATGTCAAAAATTTTGGACTCATTTCAAAATTTGCATATTTTTTGTTGAAATCTTTTTTCTGACATAACTTTTGTTTCCTATATTACATCAGCAAATGCTTCATAATTCACAATAAATTCAAATATTTTTCAATTTTTATAATAATTATAATAATAATATTTTTGTCATTTATTTAATTCATTAAAACTTTTATATTTAGTCTTTAATTATATTTTAGGCGAAGATTTTGAAGGAATATTTGGTAATTGAATTCATGGTTTTGTTTTTCAATTTGTGTTTCACTTCAAGCGGTTAATTATATTTTCTTGAAAACTTCAAAATTTTACTTCCTATTAATATTTTTGCACAGAATATTCTGTGCTTTATATTCAAAACTAAATAAATGCCAAAAAATTAATGCATAAATACTCAGAAAAAGTCAAAATAATAATAGTCTTCACTTAAATAATAAAACAATATTTAAACTGATATATAAATTATGAATTTTTTTTTGTTTCTTTTATTTACTAATTGACGGCTTTTATTAACTCTAATTTAGTTTTTATGAAGAGATAAACATTTTTATGACTTTTGTTTTTTTTATAATAACTTTCATTTAAATCCTCTTTAATTGATCTGAAAATAAAGAATTTATTCATTAATTTTTATATTCAAAGATAACTTTTTGTCTCTCATTAATAACATGTATTTGGCTTTTGTTGGAAATATTTTTGCTATTTTTTGTCATTTTTGCAAATATTGTTCGCGTAGTGAATGATTTATATCTTATATTTTAATAATGAAAATGAATTTTTCTTTTTTCCTATATTTCTCTTTAATTCTCTGTAATGTTTGTTATATAAGTGGTATTTTTAGGACAAAAATCCATTTTAATTGAAAATATCTTTCGATAGAACAGTTACTGTTTTGATAGGTTTGACGGCAAAGAAATCGTCACAAAACGACAAATAAGATCTTTATTCGCAAATACTTTGACTTTCGTTTAATAAGAAAAAATTATTGATATATTTTTTTCTTTTTTGATTAATTATTTCTTATCTAAAGGAAAGCATTGAGTTTAAAAAAATTGAGCTCTCATTGAATTTAAAAAAAAGTTTAATACTTTTTCTTGAATTGCATTAAACTGTAAGAAATGTAATAATTTGTAGTCAGAGCTCAAGTTCTGAGTTTGAGTCGTGAATCGCTAAAAATATGGTTAAACTTTTGAATGAGTCTATGGTTTGCGCACATAAGCGAAGCACAGATAAGAGGAAACAAACATTGAATGTAATATTTAGGTCTTTCGCCAGAAAAGCAGTATATAAGTACTGAAAATCGATAGGACGGACTCACCTTTGCCTCTGACAGACTCCGAACGAGGATATTCTCGATTCACTTCTCTCTTTCTTTTAATAATAATTCTTTACATTTAATATAAAAAGTTTTTTGTTGTTATCCTCTGTTTGTGTTGTTTAATGTTTGGAGCCGTTAATCGATGGCATAAATTGATAAATAGATAAATAATTGAATAGTTATCCAACAGTTATTAAACACAATTATTTTACCATTTATTGGTTGACAACATTTATTCAACTACTCGTCAAAGCGTTTCAATAGAAGAGATCATAAAAATCTAAAGATTATTATATATTAACGAATAATCTCTAATAATCGATAAATAATTTGTTTGTATCGCTATTTCTATATATTCTTACATTTATTTGGTTTTAAGAAATTTTATAAAAGAATTTCAACTAAAGTACAACTTATTCTTCAGACATCTATTATGTTCCCGAATATGTCCGGTAATCGAAAGCAAAAAGTGTTTAATGCTATTACCGGCACCCGATTGGCAGAAGTCGTGGCCGTTCCTCCGCCACCTCTCTGTTGGTTTTCCAGTTTGAGGGCTGTCTGGACTATGGCTAAGCTTCTCATCTAATATTTAAATCTAATCCAAAACTTCACTTTAAATGCAATCATTCATTAAATAATTAATATTTTATTCATTAATTGTTAAATCATTAAGAAATCATTCTATTAATCGTTAATCAAAAGAGAATTATTGATGAAATTCTATATTCCGTTATAATCTATTGAAGATTTACTGAGAAATCACTTATAAGTAGAAATAATGTCATTAATTTCATCTATGAGTTGTTGTGTGGCTCCGACTGAGTGGTTCGGAGGTTTGTTCAAACAGTGCGATCCTCCAGAATGTGAGTCTATTAAACAAATGCCATTTTTCGCGTTTTATCACATTTTCCTCAATCCGTTATTATTTTGCATTTATTCCTAATTTGGAAAAAATATGTTTTCCTTCAATTCAATTGTTTTCGTTTATTTATTTTTATCGTTTACTCTATAATTGTTAGCAATAAATGATTTATAATTTAATCCATTGATTAAATTACACGAAATTAAATGTTTAACTAAAGGATATTAATGTCTATTTCCTTCCTTTTATAGGTTGTTGTGGCTGTTGTTCTGCACTCAGACCGCGCTATAAGCGATTAGTCGATAATATTTTTCCTTCCAATCCTCAAGTATGTTATCTAAGATAACTTTTCTCAAATATATTAATATTTATAACATCAGTCCTTCACTTAAATCGTTATTATTTATAACCCATAAAAAGTATATTCAATGCAAATATTATTTACAATTTATAGTCATTTAGTCATAAGAACTCATATATAATATATTCATTTAATTAGTTTAGAATATATTCTCTTCTTTTAACCAAAAAGTTTAAGAATAACAAAATGTATCATGATCGTTTAGGATGGATTAGTAAAGTCAAATATGGAAAAGCTCTCATTCTATGCTCTCTCATCGCCTGAAAAGTTAGACCGAATCGGTGATTATTTGGCGCGAAAAGTAGCAAGGGATTTATCCAGACATAGAAATGGGTACTAAATCTATAACTTTTAGTTTTTTTTGTGACTAAAAATGTCATTTAATTACTAAATGATGAGTTTTTATTGGATTTTTTTGCTCTAAAATGTGAACAATAGTTATGTATTAATAACAATGGAAGCAATGGACCAGTTATTGGTGGCGTGCCACGCACAGACCCTTAATCTCTTTGTGGAGAGCTTTTTGAAAATAGTTCAGCAGCTTTTGGAGAGCCACGAGCCTGAAATGCAATTGTTAGCCACTCAATCGGTAGGCCTTCCCTACACTTCTCTATAGATTTAACACTTTCTTTGATTCGAAAGTTTGTTAGATTTGCGAACATAGAAGAGGACACCCCTTCCTATCACCGTCGCTATGATTTCTTTGTTTCAAAATTTTCATCGCTTTGTCACAACGGGAACACAGATTTAGAGATTAGAAATAAGTTAAGAACTGCAGGTCTTAATGGTCTTAAAGGAGTGATTCGGAAGACAGTGAGTGACGACCTTCAGGCAGATATTTGGGAGGAGACCCATATGGACAAAATAGTGCCATCACTGCTATTTAATATGCAATGCCAAGACGTGATCGGTCTGACCACTACAGACGGCTCAACGTTAACAGTTTCAGCCTTAGCTATTGCTGAAGAATGTCTGCGCGAACTAATTGGAAGGGCGGCCTTCGGACACGTCCATAATGTAGTGAAGCCTATACTCAAACATCTGGACAATCATCACTTGTGGAACGCCAGACATCCCAATGAGTTTGCAGTGCATTCATTCACAATAATAATGCACTCAATTCAAGCGCAACACTCGTATGCCGTCATTCAAATGCTTATGAATCATTTGGATGATATCAATCGCTCTGAAGAAACCGTTGAAAATAAGATTAAAGTGCGTATCGGTATTGTCAATGTCTTATCAAAGATTGTGTCCATATCCGCTTCCGAATATATCGGTCCATCAGTACTTGAAGTTATAAACTCTTTATTGCATTATTTAAAGTCTTCTATTAATAATAGCCAAGACTTAACTCATATCGATTCCGAAAAGCAATTCCAAGAACTTGTTATCAATACTTTGGGAGAATTCGCCAATAATTTACCGGATTTTCAGAAGATTGAAATAATGATATTCATAATAAGTAAGGCACCGCCCACTGCCTCATCCTCTGACACTCAATTCCAAAATCACATTCAATTCCAGAATATAATTTTGAAGAGTTTATTGAAAGTGACCACAAAATATAAAACGGTTCACATGACTCAAGCATTTCCCACTTCATTCTTGAATCCATTGCTGTCGAGAGCCAAATCATTTGATCCTAAAGTCAGACATACCGTTCAACTTATTTTCCATCAACTGTTGGATAGACACCAGAATTTGGCCAAACTATCGAAACCAATGACTCTTTCATTACCCGATCAGTTGACTACTGAAAAGGCCGACCGACAAGACTTAATGTTTATGAAAAAACACGGGACGGAAATCATATTAAATATCTATGAAATCGTTCAATTAAGCAATAATAGGGCACAGAATTTTGATGCCATATATACTACTCTGGCATTACTTTGTATTGAATTGCATTCCGAGGAAACACTGACTGAATTGTTAAGACTTACGCTCGCGATTCAGGATTTGGCGACAGTTAAAAATTCAACGTTAGCCGAATCACATAAGTCTTCGATGCACTGTTTAGTGGCCGCATTTCTACACCTAATCGGACAATTGATAGCCATTCCTGCGTTTTGCACTCATATCGAACAAGTGATCAAATCAAGAAAAGAAAAGTGTCCCTGGCTTTTACCCGAATTCAATACTGAACAGAGCAAAAGTCAACGCAGAGATGTCGCCGATTCTCAGAATAACAGTCCGGAAGAGTTGAATGAAGAAATTATTTTCAATAAAGCGATTATCGCTGAGGCTCTACAGAGTAGTGGACACGATATCAGCACTTTTATGGCACCATTTGTTCCCCGAAGTGTCGGTCCGTCTATTTTTAAATAAAATTTTCATTTTTAATAAATGTTTTTTTTTCAGTCGATTCGGCAAAAACCAGAAGTATTAGTGATTTGAATACAATAACTGTTGAAGTGGACAGCGCTAACTCTTCCCCCGGATTAACGAGAGTATGATTTTTATAACAAAAATGCATTTATTTTACAGTCTATTGTTTGATGACTTCTTAGAGACAACCAGAAGAAGAGATAACATTTGAATCGTTGAGAAAAATAATTTCAGAACCAATTTCTGCAAAACAGGAAGAGTTAGAGATGAAGAGATTGCAAATTGTCGACAGATTTAAAAACGCTTCGTTTCACGATCTGATCACTCGATACGAGCGAAAGGTCTGTCTTTTGAATCATTGATCAATAAATAAGAATAACAAAACTATTATTGATTTTCTCTTTCAGTCAAATGATTTACAGCAGAAATTATTCGAAGCATTCAATAAGTTCTCGAATTTACAGCCAAATGACATCAAAGCACAGACTAATCACAAAGAGGATGAACTTTACGATAAAATTGATGGAATGGATATAAGCGATCACTCGGATGATCAGAACTGGCATTTCTATGATAACCCACTCAAAGAGATTTGCACTTCAGAAGTCAATTCTAGAGGACCACCACTTTTTGCTTTAAAATTTCCCGATTTATTTGTATATTAATTATTAGTTATTATTTAAATATTTAGTCAAACGTTGAAACAATGTTTTAGAAATTCTAAATCCATTTTAAAACTTCAATAAATAAATAAATATTTGATTTTATTTTACTCAAAACCGAAGATTCAATGAATTAACTTTTTACTAAAAATGAGTTTAAGGAGAGACCCGGATATTATTTTTCTTCTAAATGAAAAGCAATCCCTTTAACAATGAATCCCATGGTTTGATTGATTCTCAACTGATAATAGATTGCTTTTTATCACTTTTTTTATTCATATAATAACAGTTATTCATATAATAACTATTAGTTAAGTGGGAGTTAACCCATAATATACTATAGAAGAGAAGCTTTTAATATAATTTCATAAAAAAATGGAATCAGAATATGATTTATTAATTCGATAATTGGGTTTAACACAACTTAAATATTTATTATCAAAAACAAACATTTTTTTTCACTAATGATTCGACGGAACGATAGTTTTTATGATGGAATGGTGTTTCCATATTGGGATACTTCTAAGAAATTAACTTATGTCCTGACCTGAAAATTTCCAGCTTTTGTCATATATTTAACGCCTTTAAACGGTTTATATTTCTATTAAAAAATACAAATCTTAATAAAATTATATTAAAAAGAAGTTAAGGGTTACCTCTCCGTACATATCGAGACGATTCACTTTAAGGCCAGAAATGGAGAGTTGACTTATTGTGAATTTCACCAAAATATTGGGATTGGCGTCAGGTAAAGGAGAACCACTTTGCAGATTGATTATACCTTTAACATTTGGAAGTCTTCCCTGTTCCATTCGACCGACCTCCCAAACTAGCAACTTTGAGACCGGATCGAAAGAGTACTTGCCTTGAGTTGGCGTTATATTAACATTGAGAACCGTTTTTGGCATTAATATTTCGATCACAACGTTTTCGAGCTGTTGACCAATCATTTAGAAATCAGTTCACGAATTATAGCAATAAATAACACAATTATTGTATAAAAACATTATTTCAAAACTTTTGGAAGTTATTCTTAAAAATAATACAATTTTATGAGTTTTTTATTGACTTAACTTACTATAAGCTAAAATCGATAACTTTATCCTTATTTAGAGAAAAATGTGTATATTATGTAAATGTCAATTACTTTTATAGAAATAATCTAGATTGAAAAATTCTTTTATTAACTATTAAGTTCTATTATTACTCCATTCTATTGAAATTCTTTTACTAAAGTTTTAATTAAATTCAAATAAAAGAATATGTAATTAGAAAACAGACTTTTTTGGAGGAAATAGTTCTAATGAAATAGTAATAGAAATAAATAAGCAAATAGAAAACCAAGATCAAATAAAAACAAAAATATTGAGTAGATCTCAAGTGAAAGGACTTAATTCTTATTTAATCTTTATATCTATTTTATATGTTTTGCTATATTTTTGAATAACAAAACCTTATTTTTTAAGTTAACATTTTCTTAATTCTTCATATTCTGTAATATGAAGTTTATATAGTTATCTATTTACTTTTGACTAAATAAGTCTTTTACAAAATGACCCCTTTATTAATTTCTATGATAAATATTTTACCTTTTTATGCGATATATCATGGTAAAATCATGGTAATATATTTAAATAAACTTTACTAAATTAATTTGTGTATATTTTTAAAAACATTATTGATAGCCAGTGATCCCTACTTTTTCTTTATAATAGAATTTTGAACATGATACAACCTATAGTAAAGGTGAAATTTTCTATATATAAATTTTTATTATTAAAGGGTTTATTTTTTAAAACTAGCATGGTAGTGTATCAATAAATGATAGTATTTAAGAGTAAACATTCAAAATGTGACAAAACTGTGATATTTTCAATTTGAACTCATATGAGTCATATCTAACACTTTTAAAGATCCTTTTGTGTCATAAAATAACATTTGAGACAATACTTTACAATTTGTAAGTACTATATATGCGATATATTAATCTTTGTTTGTAATACTTTATGTAAATTTAGTCATTTTAGAGATAAAATTTGTTTGCAATGAATTTTAATGAAAGAAAAGGAAGTGTTAGTACTCACAAGTTTTCCCATCGTTTGTTTTGGTCCGATTTGAATCTCGATTTTTCCGCCTCCGATCTCTTTGAAAGAGATGTGATGTCGAATATAAATGGGTATCGAAACCATATTTTGTGCTCCGATGTGGTAAGACATTAGTCTAAAGTTGCCGTCGGGCGGAACGAACGATAAAACACGTTCTGATTCCCAACGCCTGAAACGAACGCACGGATGGAAACTAACGTCATCGAAGAGACGGGGGTTTACGAAAGACAGACTCAGGTCAGGCATTCCGGAAAGTTTTATACAACAGTCAATCTGTTAATCAATTAAAGAAAACAATTAATGAGAGAAAAATAAAATGAATGCAATGTTTGCGTACATATCCTTGTATTTCAGCGGAAACAACGGAACCGCTCTTATCAATAATGGCATCGATTTCTTCGATTACATCAAAATATGCCTCATTATTGTTGTACTTAACTCCAGTCCTTCTCCAGGGTATATTTGATAACTGTCCCGATGGAAGGGTTGCACTAACACTAAAGACAATCAATATTTCAATAAATTGTACTCAAAAATAATAAAAAGGAACAGAAATGAGAAGAAATGGGCTAAAAATATGTGACAATTAGTGAAAAGTATTGAAAGTGATATACTTAGTCCTTCCGGTGACTGTATTAGCGATTGTTCTTAAAATGTTTGGCGGTTTAATTAATTCTTTAAGAATATTAGATTCTGTGGCCAACGGGAACCCATTGTCCAGCATTTCATCTAATAATTCATAGACAACGACGTAATGCTCTTTAATTAACGATTCGTTACAATCATTGAAATAATCGACAAAATTGTCGACAACTCTGTGGAGGAATTCAATGACAAATAGGGGCGGAATCTCTGTCTGTGTGACGGCCACTAAATATATGCCGCACCTGAAGATTGATATGAGATAATGGTGTGGTGTCGACATCACCGGCGATATGTTGTGCGCCGAAGTACTCTTTCGTTGCGCTTCCAAAAAGTAGTCACAAACTGACCGATGGATCACTGATTTCCAGTGTTTTTCCATAAATATATCCCTAATTAGTGGACAAAAAGAGATAATTATTTGTAATGTAATTAAAGAAGTGATTGTTTTTTGAATGATTGATACCCCGTTTGGTTTATTATAAACAAACTGTCGATCATTTTCTTATTGACTTCTTTTAAAACTAATTCACTTCAATTAAATGTCTTTAAAAATAATCATTTGTTTAATTATTAATTGTTTATAAAATAAAAATTAAAATTTGATAAATATTTGATGATTTGATGACGATTACAGTGAACTCCTCTTTCAATGAACCCAAAGTACAGTCAAATCCATTTAAATTGAAAGATATACAACTTATAAAGTTATTGACAAGTTTTCTGTTATAAATGAAAATCAATTTTTAATTTTTATATTTATTAAATAAAATTCAATTTAAACTTACAATTGTTAACACTAGAATAAAAAAATGAATAAATGATCAAGGCAATTGAAGGAAATTCAAAGCAAATCAAGGCTATAATCAAAGAGTTCAATAGATGTCAGCATTTGTTTCAATAAATTCTGTATTCGTTGTGATTAAGTTCTGCTCTAAATTAAAGGCATTCTTCAGAACTGAAAGCATTCCTACTTTTAGTGGTGTTTAGCGAAAGAGAAGTGATTGAAGACTAAAGAGTATTTGAGAGGCAATGAGAGGCAATGAGAGGCAAATGTATGGATTGTAGATCCCATGTGGTGGTGAAAACTTCTCTATTCTAGGCTTTAGGTGTGGCCTAAGCTAACAGTGCTCTGGAAAGTGCTTTAGAGTCTGTGGAGACATTCAATGAGACACAAATCTGAGTAGTATTTGACTTAAGTTTTCTCAACACTTTCTTTGGCCTCTGTTTTACACTTCAAATGCTGTGAGAAGTGATTTCAATGAGTACTGCAGACTAGTCTTCGATGCCTTCATTTAAATTTCTATTTATATAACTTTTTCTAAGAATCTTTTGAATCTTTTTGTATATAAACTGAGAAAACAATCGCCAAAAAATGGAATCTCAGCCGAAGTCGTGTCTAAACAAACTTTTATCGACTGAACTTCGGTGTCGTTTAAGGACTCATTTGACTTCACGACAAGATTTACAGTTATATACAACAAGTTATGAAGGTATCAAACATTCAAATATTTCTCATTTATCGCAATATATAAGAGATTCGATTATTTAAGTATTTTATCTCTAATTCCCTCCACTTATCGCTCCTTAACTTCTCTTTCACTTCTCTTTCACTTCTCTTTCAAAAACTTTTCTCAAAAAAGTGATTCAATTTATTTAATGATTTTTATCAATGATTTAATTGAAGGTTCATCTAAAGTGCGCTCAAATAGTCTTTTGGTTAATCACCGAAAGTGTTCTTCAATAGGAAAAAGTTCATCAAATAGTCATAAAAGTGTTACAAATGTCACAATATTTTTGTTACTTTTTTATTATACTATTTATTGTTCTTTAATGTCAACTGTTTTGTCACAATTCGACCAAAACTTTAACCGTTTACCAAATGGAGATCCAAAGAGAGGACCAAACGAAGAGTCCAATCGGTGTTACGATCGTCTCAATCGTCCGCAACGATGTGTACCTGAGTTCGTGAACGCGGCCTATAAAGTGCCGGTTGAGGCCACCAACACATGTGGTCAGTCCGGACGTATTGAATATTGTGTTCAAACGGGAGCCACCGGTTCCTCAAAGAAGACCTGTGACTTCTGTGATCCTACAGACCCTGCATTAGCACATCCCGCCTCTTATCTCACCGATTATAATGACAACAATGAGCAGACCTGGTGGCAAAGTGAGACCATGTTTGAAGGCATTCAATACCCAAATCAAGTCAACCTAACACTACATTTGGGTAAGTCTTCACACATTCACTCAAATATGCGTTCATTCCTTCAAATTCACATTTTATAGAATTTTAGATAAAAATCACTAAAAGAAAAACATTATATAAACATAACTTTCAATTGAACTCATTTCACTTAATCCATATAACTTCATATTAACTAGATCATAATATATCATGTAATATACCAAGCTTATTTAGTCTAAAATATTATATTATATAATTATAGAGAAATAGCCATTAATTAAAGTTATGACTACAGCCATAAAATAATTTTATGCGCATATTTGTGGTGAACATTGGATTGTATCCCATATATCCATGTATCCATGTATCCAGGGTAATTTAAAGCAATGTAGTGGAAACACTCGATAGCATTTAATCGCTTAAATAAATTTTATTTATCATTTCCTTAGTTTTAATAATTAATTGAAAGAATAGCTTTAAATCAATGCTTTTTACGCCTCATTTATTTTATTTGTCAAAAATTGTCACAAAATGTCAAACACTCGATAAGAGAGAGAATATGTTCTGAGTCTTACTCTGAGACCATTTCTGTTCTTCAAATATGTTTCACTCATTTGTGTTACTCACTTAGAGTTTCAAATATCAATCCGTTTTATTAATGTATTCAAACAACAAATCAAAGTTTTAAGGCTTAACATGAAAATAAAAATGAGTATGACTATTTACAAAATATAAAATGTATCAAGGAACAGTTTTTTTGTTTATATATATTCTAATAAACAGTTCGTTAATTATTAATTATTGAAATGTTTATAAATTTGAAAATTTAGGAAAATATTTGTTCCATAAGTTATGTGTTTAAGAAAGAGAGCCATAAAACAGACCTCCAAAGACTTGAGAACATGTTTTCAGTTTTGAGATGAAAGTTTCCGCTCAAAAGTGCTCTAAAAGCTGTCCCTAATAATGAACTAAAGAAACGAAAATCTTTACTCAAAGACATAAATCTCGTTAAGACTGAAACTCAAACACCAGTCCTTATAATGCGATGAAAAACTTTAAATCCAATGATTTTTGGGGTTCTCTTAACAAAAGTCAAAGACTTTTAGCAGACTTTTAACGATTAATTAATTCTCTATTTTTATAACACAAAAAAAGTTTTTGGTTTAAAAATAATTTTTGTGAATAAGAGTAACACTGACTAACACTAACTCTCAAAATCTTAAAATTATCAAAAGTTATCTTTAGTTGTAAAATAGTATTCAATAGAATTCAAGTTCAAGGGCTGATCCACATTCACACTATATTAAAGTGACTTTCCTTCAGATTTTCTTCTATTCAACACTAATCGATCTCTTTTTAGAAAAGATTTACACTTTTATCAACATTTTATTGTCTACACATTCACTAATTCGCGTCTTTTAAGAGATTTGACATCTTTTAAGTCGTTTATTCAATATTTAGTTAACAGTTGAAGAGTAACTGTTTTATTTTGAATTTTCTAGTAAAATCTAGTAAACAATCTAGCAAAAAGAATTTTAATTAATTGCTTTTAGAAATAATCAAGTAACTTGATTCAAGTTCATATATTCAATTGCATTTGTGAATATGCATTCAAATTTCAAAAAAAACATTATTTGAGTTAAGTTTAAAAATTATTTTATATAATATAAAATATAAATTATATTTAACATTACTTTAATAAAAAGATTCCAAATATGGGTCCTTCACATCAATCCAATAGATAAAATGCCGTAATACACAACACTGAAAAAACATCATAATCAAACCCAAAACAAACCTAACCTAATCTTAGATAAACTAACATATCTTTGTTAGTGTTTTGTTACTTCTATTAAAAATTTATATTTTAAAAAATATTCTTTTAATTTTAAGTGTTTTTTCGCTATTATTTTGTTCGGTATTATGTCTTTCGAGATAATATCTACATTAATATCTATGACCGTCAAAATATATTTTTTTAATGTTAAATTTTAAACAACAAATTTTACCTTGATACAAAGTATTCTTATAGTAAATGCAAATTTTTGATTTAACTAGCAAATTAGTAAGATTATTTCTCCTCCAATTTGTTTTATAAAAGTGAATTTTTGCTCAATTTATTCATCCATTTATTCACTTTCATTTAAAACAGAAAAACTTAATTTAAGAGAATATTATTTTTAACTAATTATTTTAATAATATTTTATACTTTTAAAATGTAATAAAAAAATTGAACTTGCTTAAATTCAAACTTTTTAAAAATAACACTTGAGATTTCATAATTTTTTTTTGCAATTTTTTTAAATTAAATGTAAATAAAAAAGTAATTATTTATATGAAGTTTCACTTTTCAGTCGGGATTTCGTTAGATATGATTAGATATTGTTTAATATGTTTTTTGAAATTTGGTTTCGAGTTTGAAAATCAATCTTTATTTTAGGCTCTACTTTGGCCTCTACTTTGAGCTCTACTTGAAATTGTTTATTATTTAAAGTAAATAAGAATATAATATAAATAAATGATTTAACTCTAAATTATGGTTTAAAAGAAGATTTCCTGAATTGTTATCGTTTATGAAAGTCAATAATCTTATTGAAGGGTTAATCGATATCTGATTTACAACTTATTTAACTTATTTTATCAAAATTTAGTTCAATTTCCCGATTAAGTCATTTAACTCTTTTAATATAAATATCAATATAATTCAGGAATGAAGAAATGGGGGTATTGCGGAATACCTCCCTATGAGGCAAAAATAGGCAAAGCACCCCACCCTAGAAAAATGAGCAAAAGGGACGACCTAGAAGAATGGTCTCCCATTTTTCTTAAATTTCAGATAAATGGCTAAAAATTTAGATTATAAGCTATTATTCTTTTAAACTAAACTTATTATCGATTTTTACTCCAAAATCCATTTTTAAGTTAAAATTTTTGACAAAATTTTTCTGTTTTTAGTGAAATAGTTTGACTAAATGACAGAATTAGTATTTAATAAGTTATTAAATATCATAAAATGTAAACCGTATATACACCTGTGAATAGTGTACGAATCGATGTATTCAAGGTTTTTGAAAAAATACCCAATATGATTTTTTTTCAAAATAATCTACCCTATCACTCCCTATCACTCCCTAAAAATATAATATATAGAATAAATGAGTAATAAAAGTTTACACTTATTTCTATAATTGAAGTCACATAAGAATAAATAGTTTTTTTTAGAAAAATGTTAGCTTTTATTAAATGCAAATTTCTTTTTGAAAGCCTCTATTAAGTGAAGATAACTAGGTTAACCCAAACCAATGCATTCTGTGATCATTTATGTGATTCTAAATATATTTTAAATGTTTTTCAGTGAATTTTTATCTATTCTTATAAATTGAGAATATGTTGAATAATAGACATCATCCCTACCATCCCTGCCATCCATTGCTCACACATTTCAAAACATCAGAATTAAGAAAAGCTCTTTAATAAACATAAAAGTCCTAAATATAAGTATTTGAGTGAAATGACTGTAAAATTAGCCAAAACTAACATTTGAGTCGAAATATTTGATGACTTGACGTTTGTTTTCTTTATTTATTTGTCTAACTTTTAGGGAAAGCCTTTGACATAACTTATATTAGACTCAAATTTCATTCTCCGCGACCCGAAAGCTTTGCCATATTTAAGCGCACTGCCGAAGACGGGCCATGGATTCCTTTTCAGTTCTATAGCGCGACCTGTCTCACCAAATATAATGTCTCGGATATTACTTATGCCAACCGCGACAACGAGACGACAGCCCTCTGTACCAAAGAATTCTCTGACATATCTCCTCTCACCGGTGGAAATGTTATCTTCACTACTTTGGAGGGCCGTCCCTCTGCTCTTAATTTTGAAGAGAGCTCTACTTTACAAGTATTTAATATTTGCTTTTAATCTGAATTTTCATGTTTTGAATCTTTTGCTAAAAACTGAAATTATTTACCGATAAATCGATAAATAAATTGTTGTGAAAATAGGAATTCGTGACGGCGACAGACATTCGCATTAGTTTGGACCGAATGAATACTTTTGGTGATGAAATTTTTGGTGATCCACAAGTATTAAAGTCTTATTATTACGCCATCTCTGATCTCTCTGTTGGAGGAATGTATGGCATAACCAAAGAATTGTTGCATAGAATTAATAATTGATTGTATAGTTGTAAGTGTAACGGACACGCAAATGAGTGCTTCACTCCTCCGGGACAGCGGACACAGCGTCGACTTATTTGTCGTTGTGAGCACTTTACTACTGGTCCCGATTGCAATGAATGTCTTCCTTTCTATAATGACCAGCCCTGGAGAAGAGCCACCGCTAAAAACGCTTTTGAATGTAAACGTAAGTAAACCGTTAATCAAATCATTAATAATTTTGCTTATCATAAGTTATCAATAAACTGATGGGCACTGTATAGCACACAAACAATCTGTTTTCCAGTCCACCCACTCATTTGAACAGATGCTTAAAAGAAAATGATTTTTCAATCAATATATGATATATTCTGTTCTTAGTCTTCCAATTAAAACAATAAGTAATGAATAGAATTATATAAAATAAAAAATTGTTTTCAATTAAAATATTTTTGTAATTAAAAGGAAATAAATTGTGAATAAAATAAAAATAATTATTAGACTTTACGTAGGATTAGACTACTTCCCACTTTTTAGGACAGGTATAGCGGACCACCAATACTGAGAGTAAAGATATAACTAATTCTAAGTTTTTAAAACCTGCTCTCATAAGTGCTTCGAACAGCCTTTTAGGGGCTTATCGTTAGCTAAAAGTTATTGCAATAGTTTTTTAAGTGGTTTTACCCTTTGGTTTCTATTATTAATTTTGTAAAATCAATCAATAATTGTGTTTCCGATGATTTAATTATCATTAATAGTAAAGTTTAAGTTTGGAACATAAGTCTTGATTGAATAAATGAACTTTAACTGAACAGGTGTTTATTGAAAGCTTGTGTTCCACTGATGGTCTTCTTATGCAAGAGCTTTGTTTTGAGAAATACATTACAAAAATATATGCAAATCTCTAGTCTTTTATGAAAATCTCAATAAAAATGAATCCAATAATTGATTCATTAGTTTTCATTATTTTAATCATAATATCAAACTCGGGTTATGTCGAAAGCAGGGGTTCGCGTCAGGTCGGAAACACTGTTCAAGTATGGACTGGAACTGATTGGGAAAGTAATTGAACTCTTTTTTATGTTAACTCAAACTTTACTAAATATTTATTAATGGAATGACTTTTTGTTGGAAAGCCTGTAATTGTAACGGAAGGTCCAATCGGTGTTTCTTTGATCGCGATCTCTGGTTAAAGACAGGTCATGGCGGACACTGTCAGGATTGCGCTGACTTTACTTCAGGACCTAACTGTGAGAGATGTCGCGATAATTATTACTCAGCACCTGATGGCAGATGTCTCGCCTGTAATTGTGACCCAATCGGTAAATAACGAGTATTTCTTATTTTTGATTTAACTTTAAATTTATAAAAATTAGGTTCAATTAGTCTTCAATGCATCGGAACCGGTCAATGTATATGTAAACCGGGTGTTGAGGGCCAGAGATGTGACCGGTGTTCACCTAATTTTTATGACTTTTCAATGCAGGGCTGTCGGTATGTAAAAGCAATGAATAGTTTCCATAAAATAGGAATAATTGTATTCATTGTATTAATTGTATGTCAGTTCGTGTGGCTGTCAAATAGCCGGCAGTTGGAATAATACCCCCTCTTGTGATCAGACAACTGGTGTCTGTCGTTGCAAACCTAATGTTGAAGGACAGCAGTGCGATAAGTGTAGACCTGGATATTTCAATCTTCAATTAGATAATGAATTTGGATGTCTGCCCTGCTTTTGCTTCGGACACTCGTCTGTGTGTACATCAGCGCCCGGTTTCTCAATGCATACCATTGAAAGCACTTTCAATCGGGACAATGAAAAATGGATGGCAAAGGATCGCAACGGAAGAGAAATACTGCATCAGTTTGACTCACTCGGCAGAAGTGTTTCTGTGACCGCCATTTCACGAGAACCGGTCTATTTTGTGGCGCCCGACAAATATTTGAGCGATCAGAGGGCCTCATATAACCAGTACTTGAGTTTTTCCCTTCGAATCAGTGATGAGGGCCCGCGCGCTACAGTCGAAGACATAGTGTTAGAGGGGTCCGGACTTGTCATATCACAGCCTATTTTCGGTCAGGGCAATCCTCTGCCCACTACCAGAACACAGTCTTATAAGTTTAAACTTCATGAAGACGTGAGATATGGATGGGCTCCTCGTCTCAGTACCAAAGACTTCATTAGTGTTTTGTCGAATTTGACTGCACTTAAGATTCGGGTGACATATACTCCTTCCGGGTCTGGATTTTTAGATGATTTCCGGTTAGAATCAGCCCAACAGTTACCATATAATGAAAGGGCGACCTGGATTGAAATGTGTACCTGTCCTGATGGCTATGTGGGACAGTATTGTGAGTCGTGCGCACCCGGCTATAAACACGACCCACCGGGCGGTGGAAGTTTTAGTCAATGCGTTCCCTGCAATTGTAATGGCCATGCTGAATATTGTGATCCTGACTCAGGTATAGATTTACAGTTTACTAATATATTTACAAATGACTGACATTTAATTCTATTAATTATTTTAATAATTAATTATAAGTTAAGAGAAATCTGCAAATAATCCAATGCTTTGTAACAAAACTAATAATAAACTAATAACTAATTCCTTCCTTCCGGTGGCGGTACTGACCACTCATAGGGCGGTGTATTTGCAAACATAACACTGCAGGGGATAACTGTGAACTTTGTTCGTCGGGTTATTATGGAAATGCATTGAAAGGCACTGATAGCGACTGTCAAACCTGTCCCTGTCCACAACAGGGCGCCTGCGTTGTCTTACCCGACGAATCAGTCGCTTGTCTTCAATGCCCAGAAGGCTATGGAGGTATTCATTCGGTTATATATAACTGAATAAACAATTTATTATCTGTTTTTACAAAAATTAATTTTAATGGTAACACAGGCTATCAGTGCGACATTTGTGTCGATGGATACTCAGGTGATCCCTCCGGTAGATATGGAGACACTTCCAGACAATGTTCTCAGTGTCAGTGCAACGGCAACATTGATTTGAATGCTGTTGGAAACTGTAACACAACAAGTGGTGAATGTCTTAAATGTATTTACAACACCCATGGCTTTCAGTGTGAGAATTGTTTGGCCGGTTATTACGGCAACGCTTTGGCGCACCCAAAAGGCAATTGTAAGCCCTGTAGTTGTCATCCTTTCGGCACATATCCAGACGATAAAACAACACCTTCTTCAGCATATAGTCGACAGAGTTATAGTCTGAGTTATAGCACTCTTCAAACTCCTCTGGTATGCAATCAGGTGACGGGTCAGTGCAATTGTAAGCCTAACGTTATGGGCAGACAATGCAATGTTTGCGTTGAAGGCTATTGGGATTTGAGTTCAAACGAGGGCTGCAAACCCTGTGATTGCGATATTACCGGTTCTTTTAACAGGACTTGTGATGACCGGACGGGTCAGTGTTATTGCAGACCCGGTGTCACTGGAAAGCACTGTAATGAATGTATTGCCTATCACTTCGGATTCTCATCAAAGGGTTGTACTAATTGTGAGTGCGATCCCATTGGATCAACTGCCCCTCAATGTGATGATAGGGGTCAGTGTCCCTGTCGTCCCAATGTTGAGGGAAGACGTTGTGAGCGCTGTCGAGAAAATAAGTACAACAAAGAGGCCGGTTGTCTCGACTGTCCGCCCTGTTATACATTAGTTCAGGACGCAGTCAATGATCACAGACTCAAATTGTCTGAATTGACTCAATTACTCGACGAGATTAAGAATAACCCACAAGTAGTCGATGATATGAATTTTGACCGTCAATTAAGGGAAGTGTCTGTTAAAGTATCCCAACTTCTTGAAGAGGCCCGAAGAGCTCAGGGATCTGATGGTTCGCTTATTGCACAGTTAGAAGCACTTAAAGAACGAATTAAAAGAGTTCAGGAAACTTCTGGAAGAATAGCACAACAGTCCGACCAAATTAGCACTTCTACCGGTTATGGAGAACAGAATATAACAATTGCCGAACAAATCATCGATAGGGCCAACGAAGCTCTATCTCAGGCCAGGCGTTACTTAGAATCAGAGGGTAGAAGTGCTCTCGAAAAGGCTCAGCAAAGGGCACACCGTATTGGCCTTCAATCAGAGCGTATGTCAGAGATCGCTCGCGAGGCCCGAACTTTGGCCGACAAACATGAGGGCGAGGCCACAGAAATAGAGAACACATCGCGAGAAGCTCTCAATGTTTCAGAAACTGCTTTCAGATTAGCCAAAGACGCCATCGATACTCAAGAGGCTAATCGTAATGAATTAAAAAAGATAACGGATCAACTCGAAGATACAACTGATTTACTTCTAAGAACACAGAAAATGTCAGAAGAAGCCAATAGAGGCGCCGCTAAAGCACACAGCGATGCCCTTACAATGTATACTGAAGTGAATGCTATAGTGGTTCCCAACTATCCCTCTGAAAAGTACAAACTCGAAGCCATTGATATAATAGAACAAGCTAAAAGAATTCTCAAAGAAGCCGATGATCTTCTCGAAAGACATAAAGAATTACTAAATAATACAGATTTTAGATTAAAAGATGCGCGCGATCTCCTCGAAGAAGCCATAAGACAACAACAGATCACCGATGAACTCTTAGCCGATACCGACGCAGCTCTCAAAAGAGCTCAGGAAGCGGTCGGAGGGGGAGAAAAGATTCTTGAAGATGCCAAGAATACTTTAAAGACTTTAAAAGAATTCGATGCTGTCGTTCAGGAAAGTAAAGGAAGAGCTGATGAGGCGCTCAGAAAAGTACCTGAAATTGAGAGACTTATTACTGACGCCGAGGGAAAGACAACCGACGCTGAGAATGCTTTAGGCGGTGCCCTCACAGATGCCATCGAAGCCCGAGATATAGCCCGAGAGGCACAAAGAATAGCTGAAAAGGCTTCGACCGATGCCGACAGAATTAGAGAAGACGCCGGACAGACCAAAACAAGAGCACAAAAGTTGAAGGGTCAGGCTGAAGAATTGGCCGCTGAAGTAGACCAAACATCTGATAGAATGAAAGGTTATGAAGACCAAGCTAAAACTGACGAAGGATTAGCCAAAGACGCTCTCGAAAAGGCTAATCAGGCGAAGACATCAGCACAAGAGGCCGCTAAGAAAGTGGCCGATTCCGCAAAAACTGTGGACGGAATACTCGACCGCTTAGGTATTGATTTTAGGGAAATATTTATTTAAATTGTATTTTTGACGAACAGACAATTTGGATGAAATCGATGCACCCCTTCTCGAAGATTTAGAGCGCCGTTTGGCTAAAGCAGAGCAGGAACTCAAAGATGCAGATCTCGACAATAGATTGGGTGAATTGAGAAATATTCGCGAAGAACAGAACAGATGGATGAGAGACTACGACGACGAAATTGAAAAACTTAAGAGAGATGTGGCAAACATTGCAGACATCCGTTCATCGCTTCCCGACGGATGTTTCCGACGCCTTAAATTAGAGCCTTAATTACTTTCAGTTATTTCTTATAAATAGTTTTGTGAAAATTCTTCAAATTTAACAATTTTAGTCCATTTAGTCATTAATTGTTTACTTAATTACTAATACTCTCATTGAAATCGATATCAATCTTAAAATAGTTTGAATTGTTTTAGAGTTTCATTAGAATTCTCAACAAATTTAATATAATTTAACTTTTGATTCCTTTCTAAAAAATTAGACAAATATTATGTGAATTCTTTTGATGCCAAATATCTAATTAATTGTAATTATATTCAAATAATATTAATTTCTATTAATTGTCTTCAATTTTCATCTATTTTTTGCTCAAAACTATCTTTTTTTTTATATAAAATGTTTGTCTATTGATATGCAAATGTTATTCTCAAAAGTTTTGGATTAACTTAATTTCAGACTTAATATAATTACTGCCATTTCATTGAAAATATTTCTTTTCTTTCATTTAATTATGTTTTGAATATTTTTAATATCAAATAAATGGACCGAAAAATAAATAAATTGCGTTAAAAAAATTTTGTTAAAAAACTAACAGAAAATGTGAATTAAATTTCAAATAAAAATGAATTAAAACATTTTAACTGAAAAATTCAATTTTGTGTTAAATTATCGGCAGAATTGGATTTCTTTTCTTTTTCTGAATCCTTAGAATCGTCTCCGGATAAAGTGATTGAATTGAGTCCTAATTCAATAACTTTTGGTCCTTCAGTCGAATCGCTTTTGAAGTATTTCGAGTATAACTTCTTTTCGGTTTCGATTCGAGTTTTGATGGCATTCTTGCATTGAATCACATAATTTTGCGTCGATTTATTATTTGGATCGAATTGCAATGACTTCTGGAATGATTGCTCTGCCATTTCATACTCTTGAAGTCTGAAATAAGCGCTTCCTTTTCTATAGAGTGCTTTTGCGTTCGACGGCTCTAATTTAATGGCCTTTTCTATCCATTTAAGACATGACTCAAAGTTCTCTAATTTGTAGTAAGAGTTCGACAAATTCTGATAAGCGATGTATAAAAGTTTATCCCTTTTTTCAATGAACTTCTCATCTATATTAGGGGTCTCTTTAAAGCCTAAATCGTCAGAAGATTTGTATCTCAAAATTTTAATCATTCGTTTATATTGATTGACAGCCAAAAGATATTTGGATTCATTGAAATAATTGTTAGCCTTTTCTTTAAGGGCTTCAGATTTTTCCAGTTTTTCGTTGTCCTGGAGTTCGAACGGCTCTTTTTCTTGAGTGAAGTCAATCAAACGGATGTCATAAACCAATTGTTCGTAATCTTCAGGAATTTCAAACTTTGGATTTCCTTTTGAACCAAAAGCGTAATTCGGTTTCGCAAAAAGACGACATTTTTCTTGTTTTCTCATTCTTGTGGCCACGATATCAATCCCTGGGATAAGATCTTTATCTTCAGCCTCACCCACATTGAAGGTAACCGTTCTTTCATCAAAAATTCGATCTTTGTATTTACCGATGATATCAAGAGTGACCTGAGAGCCAAAGATGGCTAATTCGAAGCCAATTCCCGGTTCGATAATACGTTTAGTGAGAGCGCCGTCTTTTTTCTTTGTTAAGTCCAGTAATTTGAAGTAAAACAATTCGACCTCATAGGTAACCCTTTCTCCAGGTTTTAGTGATTGAGGACAATCGCTTTCATTGAACGAATATTCTCCGGCAAATGTAAATCTTGAGATTTCAGACCATCTCATGGTTTTGATGGCGATATCCAAACCTTTGATGACTTGTTTTCGGCCGACAGTAAAAGTAAAGACTTGGTTTCGTTCTCGCGATGAATCAAAAATAGTGTTGTCTTCTTTCATCGCCACATAATGTATGGATACTGCAGTACCTGTCTTAGGTGTAGACCATCCCTTTCCTCTTTTAATGATTTGTTTTGTGAGAGTTTTGTCTCTCCAACGCGACATATCCACCACTTCTTCAACTTTTTTGATCTTTATTTCCGGACTAAAAGAATGTATGGAATCCGAGAGCGAAACGTTGTCCGTATCTATTGATGAATCGGTTCCACTCATTTCGAAATATTCAAAGAAAATACAAATTGAGTCAAATTGAATGCAACGATAAAACTAATATTCAATCCTTTGATTTATAAGTTATAAATTATAACAAAAACCAATGAATAGTATTTAAAAAATTAACGATTTTATAACAATAAGTTGTGATCAAAGAATCCGTTTTTATTGTATTAACGAATTTTTGACTTTATTTGTAACGGTTTTAACATAAACGGGTCTCTTATAAAAAGTAGAATAATTTAAAATTGAGTGATAATTAGAAGAACTATGAAATTGTTTAAGTGGTTATGTTGTTGTTGTACTTCTTCTTCTGATGAAAAGAAAATGACAGAAAGTCAGAAGCGATTGAATTTGAAGACATTAGAAGAGATAAAAATGGGATCTCAAACAGAAAAGTCTAAACTATGGTCTAAGACTAAGAGTCCATTAGAAGTGAAGACCATTGATATGACAGATATGTATACTATTCCTGGACAGTTCAAAGAAGAGTCTGAACTTTTGCAGAGTTTGGGATATATAAATGAAGGGTTTATAGAACGCGGCTCTTATGGAATGGTTTTTGAAGGCAAACACATTTCTAAAGGTCTTAAAGTTGCCATTAAACAGATATTAATACCGATAGCCATCAATGAGAAGATGCAAAAGGAAAGAAATGCTCTAATCATTGATATCAAGAATGAGTTATATATACTCCAAAAGTTAATTCATCCGCACGTCATTCGTTTGATCCAACACTTTATGACGACAACAGAAGACAATAAGATGACATTATACATAATAATGCAGTTCGCTTCTGGTGGTACTCTGTCACAGAAATGTGAGAAAAAAGGACCCTTTAATGAAAGTCAATGTCAAATATGGTTTTCACAAATACTGAATGGTTTGGTGTATATGCATAGTATGGGAATCGCTCACAGAGATCTTAAACAGTCAAATATATTGTTAGACGACACCGATGATTGTCTTATTAGTGATTTTGGGTTAAGTCGATTGGTTTGGCGTAAAAGTGAGGCCAAACTATTGTTGTCACAGACTTACTGCGGAACCCCTCCTTATATCGCTCCCGAAGTGTTGGCTTTGAAAGTGGATTCTTACGGTTACTACAACGCAATGGCTGCAGATGTCTGGGCGTTGGGAGTCATCCTCTTTAAAATGTTTGATAACAATTATCCCTTTTCAAGAAGAGCATCAAAAGCTCTGAAAGATATGCACAGAAAGAAATGGAGATTTATTAATAGTCGTCCATCAAATCAACTCAAAGATTTATTCGAACAGATTTTTGAACCCAATGTTAGCAAAAGACCTGTTATCAAATCATTAACAACTCATAAATGGATCAAAAATGTCTATATTATTACTGAAAATAAGATTCAAACAAAACTGAAAACTCACTCAAACCAAATATAAAAGTTGTCAAAAGTGTTGTCAAACTTTTAGTGTTTCCTTAAACTATTACTTTATATACTTTGACCTCAATTTTCATTCAATTTGTTATATTTGTTAATAGTTTCAAAACTTATCTCTTAATAAATAAAAGAATTTTATATGAATTTATGATTATTTATTGTAATCTCGATATTTCTTATTATTCATTACATTTTTATGAATTATATTTGTATTTAAATTTTCAAAAATAAATTAAAAAGTGTTTCTTTGGTCACAGATCTAAGAAGAATGCATTTAATTCTATTTATTATTTTTGTTTTAATTCCATATATTTTAAGTTCAAATAAATCTTCATTTTGTTTAGAAAATTATTATGACTTTATTAACGGCAGTTCCCATTCAAGTGATTTATTTAACTTTTATCGAAAGATCAAAAACAGTAGTCTTTACTATAATTGGACCGTCAAATATCAAGGAATGAATTCTTTCGCTGTCGTTAATGAAAGTAAAGGTAAAAATAAAATACTTTATTGATTTCATCGATTCTATTGAATATCTATTTTCAGTGAAATTCGATAATTTTAACATTAAATTAGTGACAAACTATTGGAACCAAAACATATCATTTGAGAGAATTGGAAACTCGTGTTTAGTTGTCAATAGAGTTAATACAGAAAAGTGTATCGAAATTATTTCAACGATGAAAGTTATCGGTGTTTTTTGGCTCAAAAACAATTCAGACATTCATTTGGTCGCAGAAGATCTCGAAGATTATCGAAGAAATCAATCGGTTTATAGATTTAATCCTTCAAATCATACACTGAATAGAATCGTGAGTTGTTTTTAATACAATTTAAAAGTAATCTTTAAATCATATGTTAGGGAACAACAAAAGACATTTTTTGCTATAAAGAGAAGATTATTGACTATATTCTAGTGTTAGCTTTCATTGCATGTATTCTTTTGGCTCTTCTCATCTCAGGATTAATTTGCTTTTGTTTATATAAGAATCGACAGAAAAATTCGGGTAAATAATTAACTCAAATAACAGATTAATAACTATATTTCGTTCAAAAGAGACCGAAAGTACTTTTGGTCCGGAATTCCCGTCGACCTCTTCAGGTGAAGTACTAAAAAAAGTTAAATCTAAAGAACGTACCAAAAAAAGTGTCCCTAAAAATAATAAAATTAATATAAACACTAAAACTTCCAAAACTACTAAAAAAGTTAAAAAATGATAAAAATAAAAGAAATTATCGATTATTAAAGTCTATTAATCTTTGATTTATTTATCATAAATTATTTGATTTTATATATTGTTATACGTCTAGTATTTAATAGATAATTAAATAGATATTTAAAACGAAAGATTACATTAACAAATAAACTTGCTCATTTCATCATTTCATAAATTTACGACTATAGTCTGTGTAAAACGTGACAATAGATGGCATTTCATTCGATGTTTACTTTTTATTCAATGTTTCAAACATTTTTTTTAAACTCTAGATTTTCTTATAATAAGTTATTACTAAATAATAATAAATAATAAATTATTTTTAAATTATTAATAGTTTATATTATTAGTTATTATTAATTTTATTTATTTATAATTATATTTTATTTAAATTATTTTTAATATGAATTTCACTTTAAAAGATAACTCATTTGTCAGTGAAATACCTGAAGAATGTGTTTGTTGTGAAGAAGTCATTTGGAGTTTAGATTCATTCAAACGAATGAAATATAATTTAAATTCAGTTAAAAGTTATTTAAATGATATCGACTTAAATGTTTGGTCGAAACACACGACAGAAACGGACAAATCATCCCTTATTTATGAGTGTCTCAGAAGACAATTAACTCGAAAACCATTTCTTCTGACAAATGCGTGGATTAAAATCTATGAAATTATCTCTAATTTCGAAATAATTGAAAAATTAGTCTCAAATATAATGAGTAATAAAAAGTGTTTATATGTATTACTTGTGTGTGAATGTCCCGGAAGTTTTATTAATGCTATTAATCATTACATCAAAAGCCATGGAATAGATATAAGAGTGGAGTGGATGGCAAACACTTTGAATCCATACTATGAAGACATCGATTTTACTATAATTGACGATAAATTTATTAAATCCATTGATTTGTTTAAAAATTGGTTCTTCGGTTCAACGAATTGCGGCGATATTTTAGACAAGAATTTTATTCCAGACCTCAAACAAGAGATGAAGAATAGAAATATTGAAAAGTTTTGGTTCATTACTTGTGATGGAAGTGTTAATTGTGTCGATTGTCCTCAATCTCAAGAAGAAGTGGTTCAACCATTAATAACAAAAGAAATATTAACTGCAATGAGTGTATTGCACCAAGGTGCATCTCTTGTAGTCAAATGTTTTACTCTTTTTGAATGTCAATCATTATGTCTTCTTTATCTGTTGTGCTGTTCCTTCAAAAGAGTCCATATCTTTAAACCAAACGCCAGTAAATCCGGAAATTCTGAACTCTATTTAATTTGTATTGAATTCGAGTCGAATCATAAAATTAATTCAATTATTTCTAAGATTTCATCTAATAATGAGTCAAATAAAGCAATTTTCGGACTCAAATCAATTCCAGAGAATTTCTTTAATAAAGTCGAAGAATGTGTTCAATATTTTATAGAAACACAAATTTGTGTCATTAAAAACAATTTAGAATTATTTCAAACTGAAAACGAAAAGAAAAAGAAACAAATTATCAAAACTAATAAAAATTTGGCCAAAAATATAATTAAAAATTTAAACATTTTTAGTATTTCTCCGTTCGAAGAGTTATTTGTTAATCACAGCCAGTATTTTAGTAATTGTCTACAATTTAAAAAACTAAATAGTTTACTTTCAAACAGTCAAAGTTATAACGATAGACAGCAAGCTAATTTTTTCAATCAAATTTGGTTTAAAAATCTAAATAAATTACTCTTTGAAATGAGTAATAATTTAAGTTTGAAAAACCATTTAATTGAAATGAAATATTGGAAACAAAATTTTGATACAAAACTCTTTGAATTGAATTTTATTTATGGAAAGCCTTACAATCAAATCAAAAATTCAAAGTTTTGTGATATATCTCTACTTATTTCATATAACGAATGCATTAAATATAAGGAAAAGTTTACAAATATTGGCAAAAGTTTTAGTTCATTCAATTTAGAGACAAAAATTATTATCGAAGAATTGATTAACAAAAGTGAAACAAAATTCAAAAATATTGTTATTAGAAATGAAAAATGTTTTGACGATTTTATCAAACAATTATCAAAACTCACAAATATTGAGTCATTTTTGTATTTAACAGATAATTCAAGTTTTAAATCTCCTGAAAATTCAAGTATTTATATAATCAATGCTTTTCGTGATTTTAATTTGAATTTAATTGAAGAGAAATTTATTTTAAAAGAACTTATTTTTCAATTTTGCGAAATTAATTCATTCATTTGTAACAACGATTTGCTAATTATTCAAATTGGCTTTTCTTTAACTCGTCTGATGAGTGCACTTCTCTATAGTATATCACAATTATTTCGATTTTATTCATTAGTTGCCTGTCTTTCAAGTGATCCAAACAACAGACATGGATTGATATGCCTTTTTCACACCAAAATTGGTAATAATCAACAATTTAATGATCAAATCGAAGAAAAATTTAATGAAATTTTACTTAAATTAATGGAAAATAATGAGAATTTGTCTTTAGTTGAGATCATTTGTGTTCCACTTCTTATTTCAGGTATAATTTGTTGGATAAATGAAATGAAAATATGTTTAATTAAAATTAATGTTTTGTTTTAAAATGTTATTTTCCAGATTTCAAGTTTTACGAGACTTTATTCAACGCAAACTCTATTCAAATGATTGAGTTATTGAAAATTATGTCAAATTTAATAACAAAATGAATTAATAATTTTTATGCAAAATATTGTAAAACTAATTAAATCTATGTTTCAATTATTTGAAATTTCAATAATAAATAATTACTAAAAGACCTGAAAACCAAATGACATTTTAAATATCAGGCAATCGATGCAATCAAACAAAGATTGGTTTTCTCTTCATTGAGTCGATAAAAGTCTAAACGAAAGCAAAGATAACATTAAATAAACTTTTCATTAAAATTTCAATTCTAAAGAAATTTTTTTGAGGTTTTCCTTTAAACTTATGCCATAATTTGTATTCAATTATGAAAATATAATACAAACTCTTTGAGCCCTAATCACTGAATTCATTTTTTCCAATTCCTTTTCATAAAACAACTTTAAGTCATCGATTAGTCCTTTTCTGTCCTCTTTTAGTTCCTCTAATTCGAGGTTCAATTTATCCAATTTGTTGTTTAACTCTTCATTTTCAGTCTTAAGTTTATTAGCCTTAAGAAAATTTGTTTCAAAAATCTCTTTAATTCTATAATATTCACATTTTCTTCACTTTCAGTGGCCTTTTGTTTGTGTCTGAGGGCGGCTCTAATGCCAAAAGCGGTGGCACTCTCTCTGATATATTCTAATGACATAAAAGTCATTTGTATTTCATTGCGAATACAATAGAGAAGTAATCCGCGATCAACGCATTCAACGGTCACTTGTCTTATGAGTTCATCTGAAAAGAAGTCATTTATTGATTTTGTAATCGATCTCAACATTGAAACCAAACCAAAGCATTGGTCGTAGAGCTGTCGTCTTATCGGACAGAGCCCAGTCTCACGACCTCTATATTTGTGTAAAGCCGTATCTAAACGTTCCTTTAGAGATAAGACATCCAGTCTTGTGGTCGGAATTGTTGACACATGAGTTTCGTAGACATAATCATCGGATGTTTGGATTCTATAAATTTTTAAATATTGAAGACATTCTTTAAAAGAATTTAAGAAAAAATAGAGAAATCAATACTTAGTTTCAAACATAGAATCCAAAACATTTTGTAGTGATTCGGAAGAATAGACTTTTTCTAATTTTTCTTTTTTATCTTTACTACTGCTCTGAGTTTTGATTATTTGTCTTCTAATCGGATGACTATATTTAAGAAATTCAATGTCTATTCCATTATTTTCTTCATTGTTTTCTTCCATTTTTATGGATATTTTCTGTTAAATTATTGCTTAACAAAAGTTTTAGTAAATGAGTCGTTAGAAACGGAAATAAACTTATATTGTATTTCAAAACAATTAGAAATCGATAACTGTTTTATTTTGTGGGCATTTATTCTATTCTTATAATAAAAGCAAAACTAATTGATAGCCAAAAGCGTTGGAATTTAGAAAATTTTTGGGAATTTTCCGCTTTTAAACTTTTTTTGAA
The DNA here is from genome assembly GCA_034695785.1 of Galumna obvia. NCBI lineage: Eukaryota > Metazoa > Arthropoda > Arachnida > Sarcoptiformes > Galumnidae > Galumna > Galumna obvia. The sequence goes on from JAQFZM010000243.1 coordinate 29,022, forward strand.
AAATAGGCCCCACATTAGTATTGGCTCAAAAAATAGATAAAAGTATAGCTAAAAGATTTACGATAAACAATTTGAGCCAAAAGTAAAACATTTGAATATTTGAAATGGAAATAACCACAAATTCCAAGACTTTTAAGAGTCTGATAAGTATTGCATATGATTTGAATAATTAAAAGTATTTCATGATTTAAAAGTGTTGTTTATTTACCCCCTTTTAAAAAGTTTGTCATTTAAATACGAAGTTTAAAGCAATTTGAAAGTAAGGATAGCCTCAGTTCTCAATTTATTCTTTCATTTTCCTCATTGAAGTTCAATAAAACAATAATTCAACAAAAGTTTAATAAAAACAAATATTTTTTTTTAATTTAAACATTAAATTAAATTCAAAACAAAAGAGTATTTCTTAAACTAATAAATTATTGAGAGATTGTAACTCATTATTAATGAGTCATTAATAATCCTAATATTAATGTTTGAATCAATAGAGAAATTAAATCAAATCGAATGAATTTATCATTTGTTGAGTTAATTCATATTTAATCTTATTGACCATGTTAACTTAGATCAATTTAATTCAAATAATAAACTTTTCATTTTACTGTTAATCAAAAGATTTGTTAGAAAATAATAATTTTCTCTCTTTAAAGAAATTCAATGAAAACAATTGAAATACTATTCAAAAGGAGTTATTTATTGATTTTCAGATCTTTTATTTGAGTCAATCCCCGCCGAAGATTCAATAGATTCAAAAGTTTCTCAAGTTTTAAGCCGTTCACCAGAGGTTTCTTTGGTATTGTTTTCTCAATATATTTCTTTGAATCTACAGGTGCTGACCCTCTCTTGAAAATAGCCGAAAGCAAATACCCTTTTGTGAGGCAATGAGTGAAGAAGAGAGTCTATTAAAAGGCATTAAATGATAAGTCACTCCCAATAAGTATCGAAAGAAGAGTTCAATTGTTTTGCCATTCAATAGGTTTTACGACAATTTAAACTCTAAATACCTAACGATTCAAATGATTGGTCTTTCAGTTCAGAGTTTGAACGGCAAACCAATTGAGAGCTAATGTCTGTACAATACAACTAATATACAATTCGAGCGCATGACCTCAAAAACTTTTCAAGAGTCAAAACCGCTTAAAAATCTTTTGCCAATTCATGTTTACAATAAGTTTGAAAACTTTCACTTAAAATGTCTCAGGTGTTCAACTTTTCTCTTCTAAATTCTATTTAATTCTCTAAAAGAGTTGTAATTTTTAATCAGATCTCAAAACACTTTAATATTATTTCAAATATATTCAGTGATTTTGGACTCAATTTATGGAACGAGAGATGAGATTATCTCAAAATGAGTTTTAAGTTGGGATTAATTTTGTGTTTATTGTGGTTTTGTGTATTTACTCAAAAGACAACACAAAACTTGACTCAAAGTGAAAATATTTTTCTGAACACTAATCTTAAAGGAATTAATAATAAAAGTGATGACAACTCTACTATTCGTTCGACTTTAGAGCCAACAACTGATGAATACGAAGAATCAACAGAAGATAATTTAGAAAATGATGTCAACGATTCGGACGAAAATTCGTTTAAAGAACCACAGAATCCGTCAGAATTTATGGATTACTTCGAAGACTTAATGCAAAGGACTCGCATTAGACTCGAAGAACTCTTCGAACAATATATGCCTCAATTAATCCAAATGAGTTCATCGATGACTCTGTCGGCGGACTGCACTTTCGATGCCGTTCGCATTCTGTTTGGTTTGCGAAAACTAAAACCCTGGGCAATCAAAAGTAAGTCAACTCTTCATTCCTTTCATTTCTAACAAATAATAAAAAGCTTTAATTATTTATCAATTATTTGGAGCTAATGTTTATAATGTTTACAAAAAATGATTCAATCCCTTAATGACTTTGACATTGGGAACGATTACATTAATCTAGTTATTTTTCTTTTTTCATTTTCACTTTCGATTGAGCGCAGCATAACTTTGAGGACAGGTATTCAAAAGGTATATTCCATTTTGTGAACTCAGCACAAGTGAGAGTATTAAACCCTATTAACTTCAATTTTAGGTCATTTGTATTAATAGTTGTATTTAGATATTAAAGCATTTACTCAAAAGCACTTAATATCTCGACTGGTTTTGTAGGGCTTCGAGTACTCTACCGATCGATTGTTTGCTACAAATATTTGCATTCATTATATTTATTACACGATATGAATGAAATTACAATAATATAATCTTTTAGAAATCAGTCAAAAAAATCAATTTATTTTCATTATTATTATAATTGACTACAAATTTTATTTTCATACAAAAGTATTTCTTTTATTGATTGTTCTCAAGTCAAGAGTCTTCTCAATAAAATCAAATCAATTTTAAAGAGATTTCCAAAATTTTCAATTAAGTGTCTCTGAGGTAGAGTTGTGTTAGAATTGTGTTGAGTCGTTCAAAAAAGAAAATTTCTCCTCAAATATATTTCTATCCTCAATATAACGAGAAATACTTTACAAAAATGAAAGTCTTTCCCAATAGAGAGAAAGTTTCTCCTAAACAAACCTAAAGTATTAATACATTTTAAATTCGTTTCCAATCCCTGGAAATTTTCAAAGAATCTTCAAACAAAAGCATTCAAATATTCTTTTCAAACATGGCCAAAATTAAAACCCTGGGCAAAAGGGGAGGAAAATTTTTCAGGAAAAATATTTAGGAGAAAAATACTGCCTTTAAAAATGGAAACACATAAGACTAAATTGCAATATTAATATTTAATAAGTTATCCTCTCTTGGAATACACTTCTTTATCACAATATGATAGAGTCGAGACATTTGGAAATCTCTGTTTTTCAAAGATTTCTTTATATTTTTTTTAGATAAAAGTTCTCAAATTATTATCAAGTAAGGGTTCAATAAACTTACCTTGGTTGAGAGTTAAGAAGTCTGAATTAGAGCACCTTGGTTAAATTAGAATAAGTTAGAGTTCAAGTGAAGTTTTTTTTCAGATTCTTAAACTTCTTGACTAATGATATAAAAACTTTGAAATAAAAAGAGTATTTCGTTTGAGAAAAGGGGTTAATAAGAGTTAATAAATTGAATTTTTAACATCAGTTCAAATTTTGTTTAATCTTAACCTGAATCAACTGTTATCCACAAATGCCAAACAAGTGCTGTTCATCTCATTAACTGATCTTAATACTATTTGGCCAAATGATTTTTGAAAAAAATATGAAATACATTTTTAACTTAAATTAAACACACATTAAGTAATATATTTTCTAAATGATTGACAAAAAGTTTAATTATTTTTTAAGACAATTATTTAAATATAAAATCACAATTTTTTAAGTATCGATCGCTTTAAGCAATTTTAGGTAAAGTGTAAGAAATATTCAAGTATAGGATGATTAAGACAGTTGAAACATGGTCTTATTTTTAACAATTAGAGTTACAATGTTAGAACTCATAAGAGAAAATCACTTTTTAAAAGAATAAGAGAATGAATTTAATTTAGTTTTGGGGACAAAATTAAATGAAAAGGACGGGAAGTGAAGGGTTGGAAACATTTTAAAAAGTTAAAACTTTACTATAAATAAGTGACGAAAATGGTTGAGAATCTCAATTTGAGGTCATTTTCTGATGAATTGCAACCAAATCTTAAACAATACTTAAAGTGAAAGTTTTGGTCAATTGATTAATGTTATCAGTTTTCACCGATTTTTAATAAACAAAAGAATTGACATAATGGAGACCTTTGAGACAATTCTCTAATTGTTTGGAAAAAAATTAATTATCAATTATTTGCTAGTTTTGGATTCATGTGGTAAAGTGCCGGACGGTATTCTTGGTGGAACACTCACTGCTTTGGGTTCTTATGATGATTGCCTCGAATCAAAAATAGGTGAAGATCAAAGTGATAGTAACACTAAGGGTCAGTACTGTGCCATTAATGTTAAACCATATTTACCGCCGAAACCACCGCTCGATAGCGTTGAAAAAGAATTCAATGAAGCAGCAGATGCTAAAGGATTTGCCAAGGTTATTTGCATAAATTAGTTATTACTCCCTATTAGAGATAAATTTAATTGAAATGATAGGAACACCACTTCGCACGAATCGCTCCTCTTTTCTATTACCTAAAACTACGACTGGGAATATGTCTGCCCGCGAGCTGTAATCTCAATGATCTCCATTTAATTACACAAAGAAGTAAGTCTTTGCTTCTAATTGTTTTCAAATAATTTGTATACTCTTTACTCAATAATTTAAGTTTCGCATCGCTTTCGAGTGAATGTAACGGTTCAGAGCTGTGATGTTAAGCAATCTTTCGACATCGAAAACGAGCAAATAATTCCCCTCTCAATCATTGGTGCGCTATTAGTGGCCATAGTTTTGGGGACAGCACTTGATATCGTTCGACGCAATCGGGGGGAAGAAATTAAATGGTTATCCACTTTTCTTATGAAGTGTTGGCTCTCTTTTTCGGTCTGTACTAATAGTACGAACTTATTGTCTTCCGAAGAGAATTCAAATTTAATAAAACCTTTGAATGGAATGAAAGTGATTAGTCTTATATGGATTATGTTAGCACACACTTATATGACACTTGACTTCAGAGCTATGGGTCGTCTCATCACAACCAGAGAACTGCCAAAAGGATTCTTATTTCAGATAATACTGAACGCATCGCTCGCTATCGAAACTTTCTTTTTCTTGAGTGGAGTTTTGGTCACTTATACTACACTCAGGAAAATGAAATCATTTCCGGAGTGGAGAGTCAGACATTGGATTGCATTCTATATTCACAGATATATAAGACTAACTCCAGGTTTGTCTAAACCAAAAAATTATCCGAAATTCAATTAAAGTAATTGTGGCCACACTTTTCATTACAGCGATAATGCTTTTAATCGTAATATTTTTATTCTCTTATCGTTTGGGAAATGGTCCGCTCTGGCAGGAACTCATATATCCCGCTGTAGACAAGTGTCGGCAAAATTGGTGGACTCACGCACTATATATAAGTAATTTTATTAAAGGGAAAGATATGGTAATTATTATGGCTTTTATGGTTAAATGGATTACATTTTGTTTATAATTAATGATATTTTTCCTGTTTTTCTTAAGTGTTTCCTCCATTTATGGTATATCGCAGCCGATATGCAACTATTCATCTTCACTCCTATATTCTTAATATGTCTGCACAGGTATTCAATAATTCTTAAACAATTATTATACAAAATAATTGTCTTCATTACAGAAATGCATATTTTGGTCAATTGTTATTAATTGTGACAATTAGTGCATCCATTTTGAGTACTGGTTTAGTTACTTATTTGCAGGTTAGTTTCTTAGTTATAATTTGCCAAAAAAGCAATAAATAAATTTCTTTCAAATTAATGTCATTTCCTAAAACTTTGTTTGAATTCTTTTAAAAAAAAACAAATATTTCAATACTTGACTGGAATTCATTGAAGCGAATAGTTATTCGGTCGCATAGAATACTTATTTGCTATTATTTAATTAAAAATAACCCATATATTGATCTGTTGGGAGATATCGGAAGAGGAATTCGTTTATTTTTATAACTATTTATTAAATGAATTTCTGAGAATATAATGAAATGAATTGAGAAATCATTTGATGACATATCAAATGTGTGTCCAATCAATAGATGTTGACTTTAAGTCAATATTGAATTTTCAAAAGTTTGACAAAAGATAATATCGATTACCTTTTATATGATTTTATATAATTTAATAGGAATTGCCGCCAACGTTACTCTTCAATAACCCTGATCCTTCGTAAGTATACTAGCTTAAAAATAAGGCTCTTTTCTTAAGTATTGGTTTAGTGCTCGTCGTCTCTATGGAAATCTTGTATTTGTGAAGGCATACCCACACGCGTCCCCATATATGATCGGAATGTTGACGGGATATTTACTCGAAAAATATTCTCATATAAGACTCGGCAAAAGAATAGTATTTATCGGTTGGTTCTCTTCGATCTCAATAATCACTTTAGAAATATTCAGTACTCAAAACTGGAATAGCGGTCAAACATCACCGCCACTACTGATCTCAATAATATACGCCAGTTTTTTCCGAACCCTTTGGGCTCTGGCCATGTCGTGGGTTGCAATTGCCTGTCATAATGGCTTCGGAGGTTAATATTTAATACTAAATAATTATATACTTTTCTTTAATTACTTATAAACTCTAAAATAGTAAACTTTCAAAATGTTTAAAACATTTTATTTCATTAATTAATCTTAAAATTCATTTCTTTAGAAATATTTTAAGAAATATAAGTTTAGATAAATTTAATTATATAATAATATATAAAATTGAGCCCAAATATAATTCTAAAACTTCTAAAATTTAATTTTACTTTAAATATTAGTTTCAAATTTTTGAGAATTTCTTTGATTTCAGGAACGATAAACTCATTTTTGTCGGTTTCAATGTTCACACCATTAAGTAAACTGTCGTACATCGCATATGTGAGTCAAACATTTTTAAATTTTATTTCTTTATAATTAAAATTACTGTCGATTATGAGGTTTAGCATTAAATCAAAATAACCAAGGGCAGCTTTTTAGTCTCATCTTTAAATATTTAAACTTCGAGTTTAGACAAAACTAATGAAAAACTAAAATAACTTTTATTTTAAATTCAGAATAAATTTTAAATATAATTCAAAGGATTATATTTAAAATACATATCATAAACAACACATTTGGTACACTATAAAATAAACTATATATATATCTTGAATAATATCTTGAATAATAAACTGATGAAGTTATAATTCGATAGAATATTTAACAATAAAATAATAAGACATTAAATAATTTAAATATTTTTGGAAAATTTGGAAAAAATATAAATTTATTTTAGTCTAGACTTAAGAATAACTAATTGAAAGTAAGTCTTATATTTTAGTGACAAAAACGAATAAAATTATAGTGAAACTGAACCTTAAATTTAGTAAAACTAATTATCGATAGACTCCGAGGAAATTCTCAATTCTAGTGAATACCTTTGAATACTAAAATCACTCTAAAGATAACATATTCCGCACAAAAAGAAAAACAAAATTAATTCTGTAATATATTCAGTTAATCCACCCGGGAATGATGTATGTGTTTGTAGCAAGCACACGTAACATATTCGCATTCAGCCATTATTTTGTGGTGAGTCGTTTACACTATTAAAGGATATGGTTTTAAGCTTTTGTTGATTTTTTTTATTGAAAACTATTTTAGATACAACTATTCTTTTCACATTTGACGACAACATTCATCCTTTCCTTTATATTTTCTCTTTTAATTGAATCCCCATTTATATCATTGGAACGGGTTTTCCAAAATTATATCAATTCTGGAAACTATAGACCAAAAATCAAATTATATTCAGTAAATAGCGTCGATTCTACGGCTAGTGATAGGGTTGGCCTTCAAAAAGAGGATACACCGACTATTGAAGTTATTGAAAAGTACAATAATCTGAAACCATTCGCACACTTAACAGATATTGACTATAAATTCAACAGAAGAGAAGTCAACCAAAATAATGACTCCGAACCGAATAAACTCGTCTTCAAATTGTAAACATTTGTGTCAAACAAATACTTCAAATTATAACAAAAATCATTTCAAGTGATTAATTATTAATTATTATAATTTTAGTCAAATTATTTGACTGAAGCCAAATAATTGTTCCATAAAAGTTGCTCATGATCATTTACTATTTCAAAACAATGTTATCTTAAATTAAGCTCAAAATTTTATCCCAAAAACTTATTTGAAATCAAAGGAAACAATTAAATGTCAGTTCATTTAATTTTTCATAAAATGAAAATTAATAAATAATTTTTTTAAACCGAAAAACACTTATATAATGAAATTTACTTATAATGTCTGCAATATTTGCGAGAAATTTCATTAAAAGCATAAGTTTAATAACATTTCCATAATTGAAGATCTGTGGCTCAGATGAGAATTTAGTTATAATCTCTATTATATTAAAACAATTATGTTATGACAATATTATCAAAAAAAAAAAAACGTTTTTCATTCAGAATTTATTAAAATTTAAGTTATGTTCAGTTATTTTCCTTTGGATTACTTTAGAAAAGCATTTTCTTTGGTTTGAATGCATTAAAAGTCTATTCGTTTATTATTTGTTAAGTCATTTGTGAAAAATTCATAAATCAAAAAAAGTATTTCTCAAAAAATGTGAAAAATATTTCATTATTTCAAAATAACTGTAATTTTCCTAAATTTTTCTCATTTTTCTCGAAAGACATCCCACGGATTAATTGTTTACTATTATTATGTTTTCATATAATATGGAATATAAGGCATTGATTTTTAAAAAATGATTGGAAGTGAATGAATCAGAAGAGAGGGAAGTAGAGGAAGAAGAAGAGAAAGTGAGAGAAGGGTAATTTTTTATGGTAGTAGCAATAATTCAATAGTTGAAAAACTAATTGAATAGCGAAGTGAATCACACTTTAAGTTTAGTGTTATATATATCACATAATTGTAAGAAATTCGATAAAATAATGCATTCATTCGAAGGGAAGGGATCTCTGGTCAAAGTGTGATGTAATGGAAACTACAATAAAAGTTCAAATGAATCAATAGAATTACCTTGGTAACTCGAAACGCGTAAATCACTAAAATCATGCGCTCAAAATAGGTGTCCAAATGATCCACAAAACATAAAATGGGAACAAAAAAACAGAAATTTGAAATTTTTTGAATTTTCTTTATTACTTTTGAGTACATTTTGGGCCAAAATTTCGTTTATATTTTGAAAGAATCATTACTTCATTTTGTTTGGTAAGTTTATTAATAATTGTTTATCTAGATGCATTCGAAATAAATCATGCTTACCCTTAGTCAATTTCATAATAATTAAAGAATTTGTTTTTAATTGTAATAATTGATCACTAATTTTGATATGAAATGACGTCAAATATTAATCAATAAATTCAAATAAAAAGTATAAAAATTAATTGAATTAATTAGAAATATTAATCCATGAAATAAATTCAATCCATCAAATAATAAATACCTCGATTAATGAATCAGAAATATCCAGAAATATTTCGAAATATCTAAACCAATAATATCTATCTAATTTTGTTTACATTTTTATTACTGAAATTCAAGAAAAAATGTCATTCGACCACAAAATTAATATATTTTTAAGAGAAAAGTTTTAAATCTAAATGAATAGATTTTTAGTTGTTTTTAGTCCTGGAATTGTTTTTTATTCAACTCAAAAGATGTAAAATTAAATAAAATTTTGGTAAAACTTCTAAGAAGTGATGAGTTTTTATTAAACTCTTTTCTATTTTCTTTTCAAAGAATACATTTATATCTAAAAACTTATCATAAATTCTTTAATATTTCAGACATGAAAACATCATTTGCTTTAATATTTTGTGAAATCAAAGCATATTTGCAAATGAATTCCAGAATAAATAGAAGAAATGAAAGAAGAAATAACCCATTGAGCTCTTGTTCATTTAAAAATGTATTTTTGAATAATTGAATTATTTTATTAATATAAGTGTTTGTCAACCAATAAAGAAATAACAATAATTATGAACCAATGAATTAGTGCCTCAAATAATAATTGGAAGCATTAAAACATTAATAATATTTGGCTTCAAATAAATATAAATTAAATAATATTTAATATTCAAAATGCATACGAATAGTGAATATGAAAAGATCGCTATAATTGTCATATTATCGGGTTGTGGTTTGGCAATAGCCCTGGCATTTGCTGTTCTTATTTGTTGCCAACTTTTAATTAAGGTATAATATAATGAGTTTGTGGCTAACCGTGTCTTCAGTAGTTTAGTTTCATATAAATAACAATTAATATTCTTAACTAATGGTTAGCCAAAATATTCGAGATATGGATGTCCCAACTCTATAGTCGTTTTTGAAAGACAAACCACGACATCAGATGAGAATAATATCGATTATAACAGTGGATGTTATGAAGACTCGTTTTATCAGAGGGAACAACAATGTGATAGTAATGGCGATACTAATGGAGATACCATTAGTTCGCCCAACACTGTCATCGCACAAACACATTTCACGCCATCAAATGGTGCACAAAACACAAACACATCGCCACCACTCCAAAGATCATCATCACCTCAAGTCAAGTAAGTTTCTAACAAGTTAACATTTTTGCCAAGTTAAGATTTTCCTTTATTTTTCATTGTTTTCTAATTAATTTAATAAATTTCTGTTTTGCAAACATTTATTTTAATTAAAAGAATCTGGATATTTGTCGACAGATTTGCTCCAAAATCAGTAAAGAGTCGGAAGGCATCCCTTCCCTCCAAATTATTGTCTTTCCAACAAAAAACGGTTCGTTTATTGAAATCTCTTTAATAAATCTTTTGATAAAAAATGATTCAATATTTTTAGGAAAACCATTCGACTGATGCCAAAGATAACAAAAGAAGGGCCTCCGCTGGAATTATTCGTCAAAAGGGTTTTGATGAAATAGAGGAGGAGGTTAGTTTTAATGAACAAGGTAAACTCTTTTATAACTTATGAATAGTTGACTCATTTTTTTATACTTTTCCTTAGAATTGTCTGAAAGGAGAAGAAAGAACTCATCGGAAAACAAAACGATATCAACAGATGTCTTAAGAAAACAATATCAAGAGTTATGGCAATTGAGGGCTACCTTTGAAGCTGAAGAAATGGATACTTCCAATGAATCGAGTGATAGTATACCACCGAACCAACAAAAACTTATCAAAAATGACTCTGGTACTTTATTATTGATTATCAACTCTATATTATCATATGAATTAAATGTTGCAGGATACAAGTCAATAGAACGAAGAGACTATTCAATTGATTATAAAACAGAATATATTTACAGACAATTCACAGCTTCGACTCCTCCGCTGCACAGCATAACTCATCAGCAGAGTATCAAAGAAGAACAAGAAAATGAAATTCAGGCAACTTTTGTCTGATAATCAAAAATAGATTTTTAGCAAAATTTTAATTATTTAATGTTTAGATAAAAATTGCTCTGAATTTTCATCGAATATTTAAAAAATTTATTATTTGATAAAAACGTATTGAGAATAATATTAATTAAAATATCAATACTTCCCATAAGTGCTTTCCAATTGAATGATCCTAAAATATACAAGATTATATTTAATGTGAAAACACTGGTCATGTTCTTTTGATATAAAAATGTATAAAATTGTTATTAAATTCAGTAATAGATTCAAACAATAATAAAATATTAGTGAATGAATGTTCTCATACTATGAGATCCTTTCATTGATTATATTCCGAGAAATAAAAGTTCACTTATTTTAACAAATATTTAATAATAATATAATTTTATTTCCATTTATTTATAATGAATTTAAAGATATAAATATAATATTTATTATTAAATCGTAGATTAATTTAGAGGTTTAAGTATTATGTTATCTAATTTGGAGGTAATTCTTATCAATGTTTTCATTCATTGAAAGAGTTAATCAATTCTTCTCTAATTCAATAAATATGAGAGATAAGAGTAGGGTGACCATCGAAATTTTTTGAAATAATGAACAATTTTATAAATGTCTGAATTAAAAGTGAACAAATAGTGAACTAGTAAATTTTAAAAGTGAACAAAATAGTGTACAATCAATTCGTAATTTTATAATTTTTCTTAATTTAATAGATTTTTCATTTAATTAATAAAATAAATAGTTCACTATTTATAAATAAAAATTTTTAAAATAATCTATGATTGACAATTAATGACAATTAAATCTATGACAATTAATTTTAATAAAATTAACATAAAAATATATTTTCTTTGTTTTCTGAGATAATTATTAAAAACTTTACAATTTTATTGGAATTAGATTTTAATTTTAAATACAATTTTTTAAAATTAAAATAATGGAAACTATATTGTCCACTAAAGGTCTAATAATTCCAAGTGAACAGACCTCCTAAATAGTGAACTGTTCACTAGGATAGTGAACGGATGGTCACCCTATCTTGGACACCCTTTAAACAAATAGTTCTTTTCCATTTTATATCACAATAAAAAAATTATTTTTTTAAAATAAAATTTGAAATATATATCTTAATAAAAAAAATTAAAAATCATTTTTGTAATGCATTTAATGTATATAAATTAATTAAAAAAATTGAACCATAGAGGCTTAATAATTTGTATTATAATTGCTTAATAAAATTCAATAAAGTTATAATTTATTATTGGAGCTTTCAAAATGCACTTTCGAAAATATCATCAACAAAATTATACCTAGATAAAATGTTTAAAATTTAAAAAAAAATTTGACGTCTTATTAAAATCTATTGTTTTCTTTAGAGTTCAACTTTAGAGAACATTATTTATACCCTTTGGTCAGAACTTTCCCTTTATAAAAGAAATTTGATCATGATACAAATTATAGGAAGGGTTAAATATTTGACATATTAATGATTATTAAAGGGTATACTTTTTTATTAACATGGTAAAATAATTTAAGAATAACAAAAAATATTGCTCCAAAAACAGCGATTTTGGCATCTCAAGTTATAAATTACAAAATCTATTATCTGCTATAAAATAAAATTATTTAAAATTTTTATATTAATCGTTACTGAAAGTTATTTTAAAAGTTTACGTTTAACAATGTTAATTATGATTATTTTGAATTAAATCTAATTGAATAATAACCAAGAAAAGTAAATATACATGTATGTGACAGACTATACTTTGAAAGATGAACAGCGTTAAACCCTCAAAAAACATTTCAATATTCCTCGAATTTATAGTCAATAATTTGTATTAAAATTTCTATTTGAAGTTCAATAATTAATAGGTATATTAAAACTCTTAATATCTGACACAAATAAACCTAAGGAATACTATTACTATTATTATCGTTGGACTCTCTACTACTCATTAATTGAATAAAATATCTTCTTTTTCGTCTTTCATTATTCTTTGAATTTGAATTTATTTCTGTCTTTGTTTTCAACTAATAATATTAATATAAATATTTTTAATTACACGAATAGAAAATAACTTTGTATTGATTTCAAAAATTTTGAAATTATATGTATACAATTTTCGAAAGACTTTTGATATTTTTTAAACCTTTTAATTTGTTAAT